>JANHGN010021102.1:0-40522 GCA_024605025.1 Megaceryle maxima
AAACCAACGGGGACAAAAAAACAACTCACGAAAAAAAAAAAACAAAACTTTACACTGTTGGCCACAACACCCAAAGGAAAATTAAAAAAAAAAAAAAAAAAAAAAAAGAAAAGAAAAGAAAAAAGACACACAGATAAATGTAGTTTAATTATCCTTAATCTATAAGGGTTATTGTGACTGCCTTATTTACATATTTCCTTTCAATTGTAAAGTCATTAGTTTTAAAAGACTTGTTAAGTATCTACAAAATTGAATGTGAGTGAATGTTAACAATAACAATCTTCTGCATACTCACTGAGTTCCAGAAAAAATGTGGGTTTAGAAATAAAATATATGATCTCTGTAACAAATCACAACTCCCCTGGCATCAGTTTAGGTCTTAATATCAGCCTGAACTCCTACATGATTTTAGAAAAACACCATTTAGGTAAAAAATCATTTAAGAAATTGCTATCATTATTTGAGAACAGCAATAAACATCACTCACACTGTTTACTTTATCTCTCAGTTCTCAGTACAGTTTGTCAGTGCTGGCCAAGGCAACAAAAACGTTTATTTAAAGAAAGAGGAAAGACAATTTTTGAAGCTTTAAACAACACAGCTGCTTGTTTAGCTTCTGATGAGGGCTGGCCAAATTATGGTTCTTGCTCTGCACCCATTCCTGAGCTGCTGGCGTCCATCCTCCATGTTGGGGCAGAGGAACATGCTTCTGTGGCACCCCGCTTGGCAGCCCAACTCTCCTGCTGGGGCAAAGAGAGAGCCCACAGGGACTACCAAAGCCAACATGTCTGAAAATTTGCTGTGTGTTCTGCCTCATCTCACCCTAAGATATCTCCCCACATTTCAGAGCTGGTCTTCAAGCCTCCCATGTCAGGAGGTACAGGTATGACTCACATCCAGACCAGGACTGCAGTCAGTAGGATCAGATTTGGCACACAAGTAAAGATCATAAGAGAGCAAAGGCTGAAAAGAGATTTTTTTTTTTCTTTTTCTTTTCCTTTTCTTTTTCCCCTAATCCTGAAGTTATAGGATAAGCAGAAACCATTTGGAGGAAGACAAAATAATATCATTTAGACTGAAATAGTCAGATATTCTGACAATATTCTGTCTTACCTTGTAGTTACTCTCAAGTGATTTAATATAAACATTGAATAAAGGACCAGCTTTGCAGAAAGTCTGAATGATAGCTAATCGTGTTAAGTTAATTTTGGTCTTATTGAGTCTGTAGCACACTTTATTGATTGTGAACAGAGTAAATTTAAAAGCCAAACCATAAAAGCCTCAAGTCTACAGAAAGAAACATGATATGTATGCTTTCTAGTAGCATATCACTCATTTTAATTAAAACAAAAATACTCTGCTAATGGCACAGCGGCCTGAAAAGGTGCTTTTCAGAGATGGTGAGATGTTTGCTTTTGACTGAATAGCACATCTGAAACACATCATCAGCAAATGTTAAAAGAAATCTTGATTTGCTGGAAGGAGCATCCAGTTGTGGCTTGTAAGGATCAGAGCTGTGATAACACAAGCATGAACAAAATGTGTTCCTTCTCAATACAGGAGTTAATATTGCACTAAATTCTGCTTTTCAATCATAAATCCTATCACTGACTCGAATTTTCTTACACATTTCAAGGCAACAATTCACTTAAAGGTTAACATTTATGCCCAAACCATTTTTGCTTTGTGCTTAAGAACACAGAAGAACAGAACATATTTAACAACAAAAAAAAAATTCTGACTCTTCTCATCTTCATTATGACAACAGATATTGTAGAGCCCAATTTTGCAGGAACACATCATTTTCAGTGTGTAACCCCAGCAGCACTGAATCTGATTATATGGAGTACTCAGAGATGACAATCATATGACTGAGGATAAGCAAATCAGATTCAGACTGCAGCAGGTAAACTGATTCACAGCAGGACAATTCAATATCTGTTGATAAAAATTGCATATGTTACATTGTGTAAAACTACTAAATTGAAAGCAGGAATCACTTTGACCAGTACATACAATAACTTGTACTTTTCTAAAAAAGACACATAAAAGTGTTACCAACCACTTCATGTTAGGGTGTTACATATCACATAAGTGGAATATACATCTAAATTTCAAAACCAGTATCAGTGTCTGGAGATGTTATTTTTTAATTAAATAATTATGGCATGCAAGGAATAGGGCTAATGCAGAGACAGAAACTGGCAATGTATTTTGTATAACATCCAGAATGCACTGAACTTCTCTCTCATTCCTGTGCTGCAATATATCACCTTGCTTCAGACAAATGGCACAAAAAATCTCATCTATCAAGGGAAAAGTTCTGTTTCTGAGTCAGGTGAAAAGTTCTTCCTTTGAGGTAGAAGACTGTTGAACCACACACACAGCAACAATCTACCTAAGCCATTTTTCTTGCTGGTGGAAGAAGGGAACATGTTTGTGAAAACTTGTGCTGAAGCAAAACATTTTGAAATGATACTGTAATGATCAAGCTAATGGCACCACAGAATTCAAATTTCTATGAAAATTTCCTCTTGTAAAAATAGGAAACACATACAAAAGGCATAATATAAATGAGCCCCTCCTCGCAGCATCCAAAATGTATTTACTGCAGCAAGCAATGACAAAACAAGTTGATGTTTACCCCTCACTTCCATGGGTGCACTAAACTAAGAAAAACAATTATATACAAATTTCTTCACATTAATCAAAATGTGCTAGAAGATTCTAATATATGCAAAACAGCAGGAAAACACTGGCTTCAGTGTTCATACTGCTACACTGAGAAGTACACAGTCTAACCCTGTACAACAGTGCAATACCCTGGGTAGCATCACCTGTTGTCCCATTCATGGGATAGACATATGTAAGACACCCACCAGAACATGAAAATAAGACTATGTCCACAACTTGATCAACCTCATCAAGCCAGTCCAAGCTTAACAAAAACGAGGAGAAGACATCTAGGGAGATTTGCATGTCCAACAAGAAAATTTACTGATTTGAAAAATAAATCCCCAGTGGAATTCTGTACAGGCAAATAAAGTGTGACTCAGCTGCCTTCAGTTGGCAAGCACATTTTTGAACTGAATCAGAGGAGAGTTTAGGTCCTTCTGCTGTCTATATTTTTAAAAAAGCAAACTCTGTGAGGCTTCCTAGACATCAACAAACTTAGTCCACATATTTAACATGGTTTTTCTACAATTTCTCTCACACTCAGTTACATGTGGCATTTAGTCGCAAATGGCCATAATTAAAATACTTATAAGCATGCATTACATAGTTATATACATCTAGCTTTTATAATTACAGTGATGAGACACAAGCAAGTTGCCCAGAGAAGCTGTGGCTACACCCTCCCTGGAAGTGTTCAAGGCCATGTAGGATGGGGCTTTGTCTCAACCTGGTCTAAGTGGAAGGTGTTCCTGCTCAGGGCAGCGGGGTTGGAACCAGAGGATCTTTAAAGATCCCATCCAACTCAAACCATTCTATGATTCTGTGACTCTATGATATACATATATCCCAAGACTGAAATGCCCTTTGTGCTATAGCTTGTATCTACATTGCTGCTATGTTATAAAGTGATTTTATGAATAGGTTAGAAATGCAAATTGTTCAGAAAAAATTTTATTATGCTGTATCTATAAATTTGATCAAAATATTATAGAATTTTTAAACAAGTTTCTAACCACAGGTGAAATAGAAGTTATGAGAGACAGCGGGACTTTGGAAAGTGAATAGGTGAATTGTGTCCACAGAAGACAGAAGCACACTGCTTCTGAGAATGCTGAGGGAACAGCAGTCAGCAGCATTTTCAGACAAGACCATACTCTACATGATACCAGAATGCTAAAAAAGAAAAAAAAATTCTGCAAGGCAAATAACTACACAGTATAATGGAATTTCTATTTGTGGGCTACAAAACTGAAACTTTTTATTAGAGTGCAACTGGGAGATCTGTATTTAACTCAGATGGTAAGTGTGGTTCACATTATTTAAAATATAAATGTCACTAGCTAACCCGAAGTCTTGCTGTAAATCAAACCTGCACTGTATAAAAACTGTTATTTGTACCGTAATGGGTCAAACAGAAGAGATGCTCTGTCTAAAAGAGCTGGATACCAGATTCCCCTTTCATTGATCGAGGTTTCAACTCTGGGTGCTTGAGTTTATGACAAAAGAGTTCACAACACCACTGGCAGGAAGTCAATAGTTTGATAGATACCCTTTGCAGTTGGTCATGTCTCTAGCACTTTAACCACACTTTCACTCTGACAGTTATTACTGCTGCAATAAATTTTTCAGTAAAACAAATAGGCTCTCTGAAAGTGTATTAGCCCAGGAACACTATTTTACTTAATATAACTACAAGTCTTAAATAGATAACTACCATAGTAAATAGGCCAATATATTTATAAAGAATCATGTGTGTCTATGTGTATTTACAGTGTTACCTAAAGTTCCCTTCAGATCATGTTGAGTAGTATTTATTACACCTTCAGGATATACTTTTAAAATTCACAAGGTAACTAACACTAGCAAAGACTTTAAGAATCTATTTTACCTAATGATGTAAGAATTTTTCCACAGTTTTTAATATTGCCTGGATGAGTTTGCAGCCTAAATCCTTACAGTGACCTTTGTTATTGATAGTGACCTTTGTTGTTGAAAAACTACCCATTTTACTCATACTTGCCCTTAATTGCTGATTATGTTCCAAGGAATCTCAGTCCTATTGCTGTTTTCTTACAGGATAGTTAATAATGACTAACACCAGGTTCTGACTGAATCAGGCAGGGATAGTGATGGTGTCCAGAAGGCCACACTGGGTCCATAGGCATCAGGAATTCACCCACTCTCCCTCTCGCTTGGCCATATCTTTTAGGAGTATTAGTCATAAAACAAATTTCTGTAGATGTTGAATTCTGGATTCTCATCAGCTATATTGTGTGGCTTAATCAAAATAGTTTCTAAACAACTCTGCAAACATTTGTGCATTGCCATTAATAATAACTCTGCAAACAGTGAAAAGGGTGTGTTCTTATGTTATTGTTATTCCTCTATGCTGTTGGGTTTCAATTTTTTCCCTATGCATTAATTAGCCATTTTCATTAGACATGAGGACTAAAGCTTATTCTCTCCACTTAACCCACTTTCAAAGAGAAGCTGTCTACATAGAGGACCCTTCAGCACTCCTTCCTGCATCCAGAGACTTTATGTCACTTCGGGGAGATGTCTTGAGACATCTATCCTTCAAGATTAAATGTAACCCTTCTGAGTGGCAGTTGCCACAATTGAAGTAAGCATTTACTGCTAGTGCTCAGCCATGCAGCTAACTGCTCTGTAGCTAGCTGTAGCCTCTCAAGGTGTAGGACATTCATTGGGGAACACTGATAATTTTGTTTTACCCTGCAGGCATGCAGTTTCTGGCTACATTGCGAGGAAATATCTTTGAGTCCATGCTGAGATTGCTGTGCCTGCTGTTCAGAGCTCTCATGAAAGGAACTAAAAGCATAAGAGTTCTCTTGACCTTTAAAGTCCACTGGTTTGGGGTGATGTATCTCCCAGACATTTGCCAATTAAAAAAAAAAAAAAAGAGAGACACTGAAAACAAACAAACAAGCCCATTAAAAAGTGAAAACTAATAAAAATTTTACCTATCAGGAGAGAGAGAAAATCTGTGTTTTAGCAAAAGTAGAAATTGGTTGGCAATTAAACTTCATTTATATAACCTTATCAGTAACAGCTCTTAAGTGTTTCCTATTTCTACCCATTCTATTCTTGTCACAAGAAAAAGTTGTATTCATTTTTTTGCTCATCCAAAACATTGGCTTGTGTAGTGTGAGCAAGGGAAATGATGCAGAAAAAACAGATTCAGTCAAGCTCGGATATAATTCCTGGGACAATCTTTATGACCAGAAATCAAAGCAAAATATTATCAGATGGAAAAAAAAAAAAAAAAAAAAGGGGTGGGGGTGGTGTGTGCAGAATAGCTAAACTCTCAAAATCAAGAGTTCAATCTGGTAATCAGATCCAGATTGACTAGATGGTTTCCTAAAACTCAGGTTAATTTGCCAAATACTGTCTTCCTCTGTCTCAAAGGGACTTTTTTATCATTCCTCCATACCCCACATCTGCTCAATGAGAAGCAAGACCCACCTTCTATGTAGTTAACTCCTTATTCACCAGAGTAGAAGAATGTCTTTAGACAGTATAACTTTTTACTACACATTAACAATCATGTGCATATACTTAATGTCTGAGTTACTGAGATATTTGCCAGTTTAACCACTTCTGCATCTGTGACATGACTCAAAGTTTGAATTGGTTTGTAGAAGGTTTTGAAGGAGATGAGACTGTTAAAAATTCTATAAGAATACAACACAACTCTGGTCGAATGTCTTGTTGCTCTTGACAAAGATTTCCAGTGAGGAACAAAAGTGATATGACCCTAATGGGAAAAGGAACAGCAAACTCTTCTTAAAATATATTGATAAAACAGAAGAAAATAATATCTGCCATAGTGGCATGAAAAGGCTTGAAACATTAATCTATTTCATCCTTCTAATAGCAGCATTTTCAGTTGTTCTATTTCACAACCGCAAGTCCATTTGGATTTAACAAGGTAGGAACAGGTCTTTAAATCTTGGTATAGGATAGTACAGGCCTGAACAGAACCACAGAATACTTTGCCCCCTTTTATATTTACATTAATAATGCCTTGGCTTCCCATAGCCCATAATGCTTACACTGCCATGAAAGATGCAGTAAAAAAAACCAGAAACCCCTGCTAAAATAATAAACAGATTAAGGCATTCCAAAGCATGAAGAAAATAATCATGCTGGGTAGGAAAAAAGACCTATCAGGCAGTGAAGTCCATAGAGTAGTTGACCATTCCAGAGGTCACAAGTCTTCTTCAGATAATCAGGGGCCTCCTTCCCCATGCCCAGCTCCAAATCAATTGAAAGGATAACAGAATAATGCACAACAGAACCTGGTCAAAAAAAAAAACCAAACAAGAAGTAAAAGAGCCCACCAAAAAAAAAATTAAAAAAAAAAAAAAAAAAAAAAAAAAAGCCTGATGGTAGTGAACTGATAGCAAGGGTCTTCCCTAGTAAAGCACAGGGTCAAGAACTATAGTACAGGTTGGGTGTCCTCCAGCACTGGTAAATCTCAAATCTGTATCAGAATCAGAAGAACACTGAGACAATCTACACCAACTTCAAGAAAGCATTTATGAAGAACATGTTCCAGTGCAGTCTGTGGTGCTGTCTCCCGGTGTAAAAAAAAGGGGATCTAGAATAACATCAAAAACATCTGTTTTATGGCAACAGAAGGAATGTGACTTTATGTATAACAAAAATGAAAGGGAATCTGAATCTCTCACAACCTCAATGTGAAAAAAAAAAAAAAAAACACAACAAAAAAAACACCACAACCCAAAACTCTAGTCTTTACTAGATGGCTAAGGAAGACAAAGAGTAGGGCAAACAAGCATATGTGATATTTCCATCAAATACATTCTCAGACACCAACTGTCTTCAGTATGGGGACTTCCAGAGTTGGATGTGGTTTCTACAAATTCAGCAGTCTTCAAAGGATTTCTCTTTCATAAACTTGTCCAGCCTCTCTTGAACCCATCTCAATTTTTACCATTCAGAAAAAGAAACAGAACAACGGACAGTTGTTCACGTGACTAAGATTGAGACAAAGGAGATATGGGTTTGTTTTCATGTTCTTCCTTTGATTTATCTGTAGTTTAGGCGCTGAAATTCAAATTCATCTCACCTACATAAGGACTACAGTAACCCTATGCATGGTGGAAAGGCAAAACTACAGTCAAAACTGGTTCGTACCTTCAAGACAGTGAATACAGGCCACAACCTGCCACATAACTCTTAGAAGAACTCCCAAATGTTCTCACCCATCTCTACACTTAGACTACTTATCAAACAGACACATATAAAGGACTCAATTATTTCCTTCCTTTGTCCTCCATGCTGAAATCACTGTGCCACCATGCTGTGGCAAACTGTGATTTGGGAGATTTAGAAAATGACTGGGAAAGCAGAAAACCTCAGAGAAACTCTAGGTAAGGGCAAAAGGTGAACTTCCCAATCCAGGTGAACAGCAGTGACACATATTTCAGGGCTGAAAGCACACCGTAGTATGGCAGTCCCAGACACATCTCAGACCCTCTCCAATGCACCAATATGCTCTCCCACATTTCTCTCTGCAGGGAAGACAGTACTACTTAGTAGCCTGGACTACACTAGACAGCATGGGCAACTGGAATTTGAACTGAAGAGATGTATCAGTGAAACTATGTGATTTAATTCTCCATCAGTAAAAATGTAAGAGTAACGTTGCCACTGTTTAGCTTGTGCATTTGGATGTATGATCTGCCAATACTTAGACATAACCCTAGTTTTGCATGCAGATAAAAAGTTCCTTGGAAGAGTGTACTCTGTGTAGGAAAAAACACGAGTAGTCTTATGTTTCTAAATAATTGAATGTAAGATCCAAGCCTTAGATTGTCAGCCCTTTTGGATCAAGTCCATCATTTGTTTTTACATATGCATTTTGCATGAAACAATGGATTCCTGCTGTCTGTTGGGATGCTTAAAATATGTCAAAAAGAAGATATTGCATCCAACACACTGGTAGCTGAAAAGTAATAGTGGTGGAATTTCAATCAAATCACAGGAAGGGATACATTCTTCACACAATGGTCATGGTTTCCTTAACTATCCAAAATAAACCCCCACTTCATTACACTGAGCAATACTTTGAATTGTCCTTCTCATAATAACTACTTTGCTTAGCATTTGAACTTGAAGCTGTTTCTTATTCATTCTTGAGTACTTGAAATATAGATGTAGTATTTTTCCTCATTCAGTTCTATTTCTTCATTTGTGTAGAGTCAAGTTCGAAGTAACCAAGAAGACAATTAATGAACAGATTTTCCCCTGTCACTAAGTCCCCTTCTTCTTTTCCTTGTCTTGCCCTTCTTGTAGAAGGCTTGTACTCCCTGTCATGCATTTTCCCAGCCTTCCTAGCAGAAGACAAATTTTGCTGTTCACTTCAAACATCAGCCTATTGATTTTTCTTCTATTTCTATGGAGATTTCTATATTCAGCGACTTTGCTGCAGAAAACTGGACCTTGTCTCTTTCCCTAGCCACACTGGACACATATTTGCTGACATGTCGTTTCAATTAGACTACCCCAGAGCTGTACGGAAACAGGAAACCACTCTCAACCTCAAACCAATCCAGACACCGGAAACCAGGGGTAGACAAAAGCGAGCTGCAGCTTCATTAACAAGAGTCAGAGCGGCAAAAAGCAGTACCTGCAGAAGGACAACATACCTTCTGTTGAGATAAGTTGTCCTGAAAGGCATTAGTTAAACCCATTATTTATCCTTCCCACTTTGCTGTCTTAGAGGTATTTCAACTCAGACTGGTAGCACTAGACATCAGTGAGCTAGGAGTACATCTTCACTGAAATCACACACAGTATAAGTCTACTGTAATGAAAGGACCTGTAAAGCTATTCGGGTTGTCCTGGCAGTATAGCCAGAACATTAGGGAGCTCAGCGTGGAAAAAACAATATCCGGCCACTGAGAAATATACAGCTGTGGCTGGGCAGCTGTCTAGTAAACTAGAATGTCTTGTACCTATGTTATCTTAAAAGTAGCAGTAACACTACATTACATTGCCTCCTGGTATCTAGACAACTCTGAGAGATGAACAGAAACACCTGGCAGGAAGTGTCTTCTCACATAATCATCTCTAATGAGTTCTTCAATCCAGAAACTAAATCTGGCATGGTAACATTTCAAGCTATTTTTTATTTTCCAGAATAGTCAACTTTCAAACTAAGGAACCACCTCACTGAAAATTTTGCCAAAAATCACTACATTGCTAATTCTTTGTCAAACCAGCATATATAGGAAAAAAATATCTGAGTAATATAAATATAAACAAATTCTAACTAGTGTTTCTGGTGGACTGCGGGTCTGTCAAGACTGTTGCAGCCTAAAAAGTACAGATGTCAGTGATGATATTGCAAGTAGAAGAGCATGGGAGACAAGTTTTTAAGCATTGCCTAAAAAAAAGCCAAAGCTCTGTAATGGGATTAATGTAATAATTACCAACATACTTCCACTTGACTGTTTTTTACACCCAGTGCAAAAAATTGTGATCTACCAAGACATCAGGAGTGGCACAGCACTGCTAGCCCCTGTCTCTACCTTTGGACTTTGTAAGTCTGGTCCCCAATTGCCTTTCTAGCTATGCTGTTCTGAAAGATAAAAAGAAAAAAGTCTCACAAATATCCAGTCAAACAAACACTTTTTTTACCCATGAAGTAATGAATACTGTTCTTTGTTTTTTGATAGATGTTCTTTATTAATACAATACAATCTTAATACCCAAAGCAGAGAACAGTGGAAGAATATCCTCTTCTTGACTGACAGCCACCAGTTCTGTGATATACCTTCTGCAAAGCACCTCAAAAGGCATGCATATCTCTCAGAAGCCCCCACTATCCTGCAATAAAGATTACTCTGTCATTAGCAGCTATGGGAAGCTTTAGCTGCACAGTAAGATCTGGATCCAGGCCTAATTCCACAGTTGGATCAAGATCCAACAGGTATTAGAGATTAGAGGCCATTCTCAAGGACCATATTTTTTTCTGAGATATGTAGTCAGACTGGCATCTAGTGGGATTTTGAAATGTGCCTGGGAGCCTAACTGAATTTCTGAAACTCCCTTTCAGCACCAATCAACAGGTTTTGGTGGCTAAAATCTTCCAGGCTGGCACGTGGTTTTGATTTGTAGTCAATCTTCTGCTAGCAGAGAAATTAAAATCTAAAGATTCAGTTATTGTTTCTCTCTCAACTTGACTTGTTTTTTTATTTGGAAAAAAAAAGGCTATTTTGCTCTTGGACAGAGCTGGAGTGGCAGCTGAATGTGGTAAACAGGAGACAAATGCATCAGCTAGCAGGGTTTTTTTTTTTTAGAAATTTCAAGTAGCACTTCAGAGAAGATTTGGCATGACATGTTTTTATACAAGTACCACGTGTTGGATAGTTTGGTGTGAATATGTTCTCAGCAGACATAGAAATTGACAATACATGCTTTACCTCTCATTTCACTGAGAAAGTAGCCCCCCAGATGACACAACAGCACTGATGTTGATCATCTGACACCAGAATGATAATTTCCAGAGACTTTTATTGAGCTGTCCAGTCTTAGAGAATGACACTAAAGCCTATTGTTTATCACTGTTTCAATGAAAAGACTTATCCTGCAGTGTGTCAGGTTTTTTGAGTTTAGGTAAAAATATTGAGTATTTTGATGATGGTTCATCTTCACATACAAACTGAACAGGAAAGAGGAAACATGGTTGCAACTAGAAACAATTTTAGAAAAGAGCATGGATGTTAGGTACATATACAGATAGCATCGATTAGCAGATTACATATTCCTCCTATGCCCTTTATTCAATTTAACATCTTTCAAGATGTTAAATTGCCAAGAGACAATAATAAGGTTCTTATGTTAAGAAATAAAAGCAGTTTTCTTTTAAATTTATTTTCATTTGTAACATTTTAAGTTGCTTTTGATTAGGAAAAAACTTTGTTCAATGGCTTTTTTTTTTTTTTTTAAGTATCAGTTTGTGTTTGCATCTCTTGATGTGGGATGTTACATTAAATTATTCATTTTTACAGAATGGAAATTAATTATTGTGTATGAAATCCCAAACACATATGGTCACAGTGCTGGTTAGATCTGCCTCCTGCTATGCTTTAGAGATTCAAATTTGGAGGTAGCATGTTATTTTCCATGCCAAGACCACCTATGGTTTTCAAGATATAAGTATCTGAAAATTAGCATTTTCACACTGAGCACTTGTTCCAGCTTTAGTATACATTGATGACTACCATCCTGTAACTACATGTACTAGAAAGGATGTTAGCAATCTATAAATGTAATTTAAGTTCTTCTGAAATTCACTGACTGACTGCATTTTCCACATCTACCTTCAGCTCTATGTAACATCAATCTATTCTTTTGATATCCCTCAGAATGTCTCTTGACTGATAGCAGTGATTGGCATTAATTAATTTCAAGGGTCAGTTGTGAATGATTGGTTTGTCATGGTCAAGGACTGAATTATATACGATCAGGAGAGCGTGCTGAAATGGTCAGTCATTCAGTGAAAATCAAAGAACATAAGTTCAGATGGAAAAGAATTCACAGCTCCGTTTATGAATGCAGCCAAGCCACTTTACATCTGAAATTAAGGGGTTTCAGTCATAAATCTACTCTTAAAGAAATAGACCAATCTACCAATCTCTAACTGTATTTTTTGCTATAAAATGTATAAAGAAAATATTCTATTTCTGTAAATGTCAAGAAAAGTACTACTCGTAAGATTCATAAAATCTACTATCTATTTATAAAAGAAAGATCAACTCTTTGTTATTATATAACAAACTTTTGTTTCTTAACTCTTCACTAATGCATCTACATTATATGCTATCAAAAATTTAGGAGTGAGATTTTAGACCAGCAACAAAAGGCAGTGATCACTGTTCTGTTGAGTTTTTCTTATACTTGCCATTATATTGATTCAACTTCAAATTCTGGATTTTTTTTCACCTGCAGTGTGTAACTAAAAGGGAAGTGAAAAGAAAATAATATGGTTGAGAGAACAATACTTTTTTCAATAAAAAAAAGGAGTCACTTATGATTTTTTGTTAGCTTACATGTTGCTAAAGATTAATGTTGAAAGTATTCTAATCAAACACATCAATGGGTGATCATTGCATGCAGCTCTTATGATAGTATAGTAAATGTCTAAACTCATAAGTCAGCACCTAAGGGAACATATGGAGTAGCCATATTGGGGAATATTTTTGTAGATAAGTATTTAGAAACCTGCTAGCTATTGATGGCCAGAAGAGTAACCCAATTTACTCACCCTAACATCTGAATTGGTGGTGGTGCAGGCTAACAAGTATTCAGTAAAAACATAAATATTTTTTTTAATGTATTTATACATTTTTCTTATTTCATGCATCTTATGTTTTCCAGACATAGAAAGATACAACATTTATCAATCTATACAAGCATTTGATTCACCATGAGAGAATATCCAGCATTTAGTGCAATACATTTTAATGCATAGCAATTATACATGGACTGTGCATGAGACCAAAAATCAAATTGGGTAAATTTTGCTTCTCTGCAGCTCTCTTACATTCAAAACTGGAATCATATTCCTAAGAAAAATTAAGTCCAAGACAGTACAAAATGTTCCAACTCCAGTGAATTTGAAGAGAACAAACTTTGCTTTTTTTCTATCATAAACATGAGGGACAGCAGACTATACACAATAGGAAAAAAAAAAAAATTATAATATGAAACTAAACTTTTTGGCAGACAATAAGATACTGATGGGCTAGAATAGACTTTTGGCTAGATGTCTTGGTTAAATATTTCAGGGCTTTCAGAGTAGTAGCTCATTGAACTGGAAAGGTCAGTTTAAGTAATTGGGGATTTAACAGTAAACTAAGATGTAATAGGTGCATTTGCAAACCATAGCTATGGACAGTCCCATTAAATATACTCCTAGTGCTATCCATGCAAATTATCACAGTCTACACCTCTATGGATTCATCAGCAGGACTGTAAAAGCAGGACTAGCTGATGAAAGAGTAATGATTTTCATCCAATGCAATGGTCTGTCATACACGACCATTCTAGCTTATGAAACCTTACAAGAGAAGAAGAGGAATAATATCCAGTGTGAGTGTTCTGCTCAGAGATTAACTTTGTATCTGATATGTGTCACCTAATCAATCAGGCAGATAGATCCATAGTATTGGCCAAGCATCACTGGCAGAAGGCACTACTACATTTGGAATTACACTGTGACCACATGAACTTTGTTGACACCATAACCCAGTATCCAGAGCTCAGTCCTGCCACTGCAGATCCAAGGAATGTATTACAGTGGCAGCAAAGGCTGCAGTGCCAGGAACTGGGGGATGTGGATGTGTATAGTGTTGACAGCAGGAAGCAACACCACTCTGTCTCCTCTGTTATCAACACGAGTAAATTATCAAGTAAATATGCTCCAGAACCATCAAACAAAAGCACCCTGAAGAAACAGATTCTAAGTATAAAGCTAGAAATGTTGGCTCTAGCAAAGCCATCTTTAAAATTTTCTTTGACTTTCAAAAGGGATTGGAGCCAGAATTTTATGATCATGGAAGAATGCAGAATTTTCATGATCATGCAAGATTTGACTGTGGATCTCCTGAGGTAAAGTGATTTTTCATAGTCCATTCCTAATAGTGAATTAATTACTACTAGTTTTCCTGATTTTATTCAAGCCTTATGTTGTCAGCATTTTCTTTTTAGTCATAGATAACAAATTCAAGAAGATTATAACATATAATTCTCACTAATCTATATTTAAATGGGCTTTGTTTCTTTGTTTAATGGCAATCCTAGCCTTCATTGTTGCTGAGAAAACTTTGAGTATGTGGTCTAGATGCAATCTGAGGGCTAGAACCACATTAGAAAAACACAAAATAAATAATTTTCTAGTTTATCTTGTTGACTATAAGACAGTCCTCTGAGCTGGGAACTTTTGGGGATAGTAATACCACCATTAACCTGCCACAGAAATGAGAGTAACTCAGTGAAGTGCAAAATTTCACAACATTTCAATCTCAAGAAGCCATAAGAATGGGGCCTATGACAGTGAGTGGCACATCAGTGTTCTCAAGAAAGTCACGGTACAGATATCTAGCATTGTTTGTAATAAGAAATTGTAAGTATGATGAATGCTAGCTCTTTCCATCTTCTCAAATCTAAACAGATCCAATTTCTTAAATTGCTGAGCCAAAACTGGACTATCTGTATTCGTAAAATAAACTGAATATTAATGGTTTTCATTTGACTGAGTTACAGTTTAAAATTAAATCATTTCTAGTTTTAAAAACATCAGGACAACTGTCATCATAATAATGTCATAATGCAGGTGCACTTCATAACACAAGTGCATGGCTTTCATTAACCACAAAGATGGGTGGGTGTTATTTATTAATCCAATAGCACCTAAAGTCCCAGCCATGATAGGTTCTCAAACAGACTAAGATCTGTAGAAGTACAGTATTTCCAATCTGTGTATGGAAACCATGCCATCAATAATCCCACACATTTAGAATATTCAGTAAATATCAAAGTTCTGTTAAAGAATTGAAGATTGACAGCAATGTTAACAAATACAAAATGAAGAGATGAATCGGGATTGCAAATTATCATTGCCATCAGCTGCAAACCAAGTGAAGAAAAGTTAAAATAAATAAGCAGTGTTTTGTCCACATTAAAGTTCATAGCAAAATCACTTTTCAAAAGAAGTTGGTTTATAATTTACTGTTTATGAAATCACATCAGGCAATTTTGCTCTTCATATCTCTTAAGTATAATTCAAAAGAGTTAAAACTGACAGTAAAGTCACTCTGTGGTCTAAAAAGTGATCCAATTCTTCCACTGTCTTCATTGGGGGTCTGAAAGCAAGAAAGATTTAATTGAAACACAGGAATATTAAAAGCTAGGCTCGCTAAACAGTTAAGGGGCAAGTACTAAGGAGCATAAAAAAACATGGTGATGGACACATTAAAAATACCTGAGAGACAGAAATAGGTTGATAGGTGAGTAACAAGGTCATGTGGCATCTGTACACAGGTGATGTGTTTGAGACAGCTGGTTCCTGGAAGCGTGCAATATATTGTAAGGGTGCTCTTTTTTTTTCAGGAAAGTTGGTGTATTTCTAAACATTGGTAGAAAGCAGAAACAGCAAGAGTGGGCCAACCTCCCACAGTTCACATCTGATCCGTTGAGAGAAGGATTGAATATGTTTGCCATAAATACTCACTTTGTTTATTAACATGAAAACTGATGGCAATATCTATAAACAAAAGTAGCTGTGCATCAGTCATTTCACCAGGTGTTGCAACTTTATTAATTTTATATGTACACAACCGTAGAGGTTTACAAATGAGAATACAGTTTCTGCTCAGGTAGGCGTATCTCTGATATTTTTTTCTTTTCTCAAGAGAAAATAACACGGCTTTAGAGACTCACAGTACTAGGGAAGCAGTTTAACAAAACAGTGAGCTCTGTAGGAAGAATGATCAGGCATTAGGTAGTGATCAAACTAATGATCAGGCAATGCACATAAATGGAGAACTATCACTACACAGCTGATACAAGAGTTGCAAAGAACATACTCATCCACTTTCACCCTATTTAAAAAACTCTAATAGAGACACTTCAGACCAGTGTCACCACATCAGCAAACTTAGGGGGTGACAACCCATGTTGAAAAGTGAAATAACCTACATTTTGCTCTGTTAGTATTTTGTCAGCCAAATGGAGAACAGTGTGCAGACAGTTTCTAATTCCAATACCAGCAGGCTATAGCTAGCAATCAGTGAGGAAAAGACAAAGGTTGAGAGTCTACCTGCATTTACCCAGGCTGTTATACTTCCAGGACAGGGAAATATGAACTAGTAACAGAAGTTATTTGCCTGAACTTTTTTTCCTTCACTGTATTCTTATACTGTTTATGCTGTCTTGATTAGAATAGTCTCTTTATTACCAAGTTCACTAAAACAAAGATTTCTAATTTACAATGTACTGGTGTTGGACCCTTAATACATTTTTACTATGATTTTTAAATGATTATTACCTCCTTCTTTCAGTGTCCTGTGTATCAAATTTATTTTATTTTATTTTTTAAATCAAGATAGATTGACTCTCATTTTCTGATTAGGAGAACTTTGAAAGTTGGGCAGGAGGAAGCTGTTATCTTAAAACCTTCACCAACCAAACCATAATATAAACTTAAAATGAGAAATGTCTTTTGCAAGTCTTAAATGGCACCCTATCTTCTCTATATTCTAGAAATGATGCAAAGTATTTACATGGACACTGACTGCATATTCTAACAGATAACAAGAATAACTAAGCTGCATGGTTTCATCCTACATACCTGCACTGACAATATGACACAGGAGAGGTTTCATTGTTACAGTACATCAGTGATATTGACGGGATTCAACACAGTCATTTGGATATGTTGGATTATCCTGTTGAAAGCTGGTGCTCACAATAGAAATAGCTTTAAAACTCTAGTTGTTGAACCAAGAATGAATCACAGTTCCAGCTATACTAGCTCTCTGCCATCTGAAAAATGCCAACATTTTAAAGTTCTGTAAGGAGTCAGAAAAACTGGGGAAACAAAGCAAGAGAGAGATTAATGGATTATTTTAAACCTTTAATGAGAATGAGGGTACATCTTGGACACAGGTCATAAAACTGGCTCAAGACTGACAACAATGCCTAATGACTGTGCAAAGGAGTCCCCATTATCAGCCTAATAGTCAGGAAAAGATAAGTTAGGATGGCACAGTGTTCACATGTGGCCTCTTGGGGATCATATCTTAAATGAATTCTTAACATGCAATGCTGTAAAAAAGCTTATTTGTTGAGGCTCGAGGACAATTTCTTTCCCAGATATTTCAATGGTTTTAGCATAGCTGATGACATATTTCCTTCTTAGGTTGTGTACCCAGAAAAAAATATAGGAATATATTAAATGGCACAAAAGCATAGTTTAACAAATTGAGCATCTTGTATTCATCAGGCTTCATACACTGCAAGGTGAAATACACATTACCTTAAAACTTCAAGAGACACATCCATGTGCTGGATATAGGTTTTTCCTACTAGGCTTGCTAAACTTATAAAAATCAGAGTTAGAAAATTCATCTGTGATCTCATGGCTGAAGAATATCTTAGGTCATTTTGTCCCAGTTAAAACATGAAGGATTTATACGGGCAACTGATGACATAGGCACTGCAGACAGGGAACAGTCTATGATGTTACAGACTCCACCAGAAAACATTATCCATGTATCAACAACAACAAAAATAATAATAAATAAATAAATAAATAAATAAATCTTCCTGTCCATTCTAGGGTGATATCATCTGCCCAAAGAGCATCAAAATACAGCATACTATATCTAACTGAGGAAAATATGAGGATTTTCCATGAAAGGATAAAGAAAACATAAAAACATTGACTTTGCACCACCTTTCCTGAAGCAGGATGGCATAGCAGAACTACAAATTGCTTCCTATAACTTCACATGGCTTAACAAAGGACAAAGAAACCCTAACAGTTGCTTTCCATCATAAAAAGGCCAGTAATTACCTGGCCCACAGTTGTCACAGAGAATTAAAGTATTTAGCAGAAATTAATCTTATACAATCATACTTCTTATTTACCATCTGTTTCTCCTCCATATGACTGAGTCTAGTGACCAGTTCCTTTGGCCACATCACCCACTGCCTTTGAGCCTTCAGTAAATCATTTATTCCCAGGCTGATGTACTTATTTTATCCCAATTCAGGTTAGAAGTCTCAAAAATAATTATATTTTATACATCTTTTGAAAATAAACACCTGAACAGAGGAGAAAGATCATATCAATTCTCCATGGAGAGTGTTCCTCCTGCAGCTTGGCACTAGTTATAATACACTGCTCCCCTCTGGCCATCTAACACGTTAAAAAGATATCAGTAGTGAACCAAAGAAGTGATAGTGATTTTATGAGATCTAAAGATACTGCTGCAGCAGGTGTTATGGGAGGCCCAGTTTTCCTGAACTTCTTGCAGTGGGTGAAGCAGGTAACTCTGTGACACAGCATATAGATCTGCAACAATCCAGGATCTTTTAATTATGTTGCTAACAGAACATTTGTTTTCTTTTTATGAATACCAAACTTATACGACTTGTCACTTGTCTGAATTGGAATGCATTATACAGGGGACCAGAGTTTGGTGTGGTGTATATGATGCTCTGAGTCAAAGTCAGCTAATGTCAATGGGGCCCCATCTGCTGCCTTCAGCAGACTTTGAATCAGGCTCATTGCATACTGATAAAGCTGAAGAGGGCCTTGAATTCTCATTTTGATTTATGCTGAGTAATTGAATACAAATATAAAGACAATATAAATAACTTCAGAAAGGTCACTAGGCTGGTCAGGCTAGGAAATAAATTTAGAAGCCTTAGGTAAATGCTTAGACTACCAGAGAAAACAATTTGAAGGCATCAGGCGATTGTTTTATTATTTTTTTTCCCCAAGAATACCAGACATCATTCAAAATCTACATTTATTCTTTTGTACTCCTAATGTAGTAAATTATCAATAGGGCTTTTCAGTTCTTCTCTTATGGCCTGATCCTCCTGTTGATCTCAGCTCCAAGTTCCCACTTCAGAGAAGTTTCACAAATATGAGGACAGACAGACTGAGCCTTAATGAGTTTCTGTATCAGCATCACCTATGATACGTACAAGATTATATATAGATCTAGGAATAGTATATGGCATTCATGTGCTGTTGCACAAGTGTGGATGGAGATACCACTCAATTTACCATTGTGACACGCTAAATACCCATTGGCAGTAACATGTGAACCCATCTATTAAATAGTTCAAAGAACAGGGTGCCACAGTCTGGACATCATTTCCAGAGGGAAGAGAGAGATAAAAACATGTGTGTTTCTTTCCTGTTTTGAGTCAGCTGTTTGTCTTCTATGAATCATGAGATTTTCTCCAAGCTGGACAGTTCATTCTTGTATATGTTTGAAGATGACCTGTTCTCCAGCTTTTACACCCAACTCCTACATATGTACCAAGGATAATTAAGTCAGTTTTGTATTTCCTGACCTGAGGTGAAGCAAACTTTGGGTGAAACCATTCTGAGCATCCTGAATGGTTTAGGTGAACCACAGGTTGTATGAAAAGACACTCAAAGGCAAAGTTTGTACTTGCACTGAGACTATCACATCAGCTATAAAAACATTAGATCTCTCCTCCAGAATATGTTAAAAAAAGAGTAGTGCTAGAAACATTATAACAGCATAGGGTCCTGCTGAGGCTAATTTACTGAAAAGGCTGTATTGAGATTGCAGAGTAGCTCATCTATGTATGGATTAGGTTATTTATATTGATAATATACTATGGAGAAGCTGTAGCCAAGTCATAAAATTAATAGCTGAAAGTAACACAGGAAGACAACAGAGATCTTAGACCAGAATAACCCAAATTTTGCAGTTTCTAATCCAGTGCTCCAGCTACTAGGAAGTGACACATCTTTGAGTTTACAATATTAGATTCTCTATGCAGTTTACAAGAATGAAATACAATCAACTATTCCCTATTACTAGCAGAACTACAGTTTACGGATCCCTTTCCTTAACAGGGAAATAAGCTTGAAGTGTATGTCCCCAGTCTTGCCCACAAATTTAATTTTGATCATATGATAGTACCATTAAGGAAATGGTACTTTCAAGATTAAAGCTAAGAACATGTTTATTTACAAGGTTTATTTTTGACTTTGTAACTAATACATACCCACAAAGTCCCAGAGCCAGACCATCATACCTTCTATTTCACCTACATGGGAAACTTGTTCCTACATACCTAACTGCATCTGTTCCTTGATTGATACAATGTATAAAATTACTAATTAATACAAAAACTTCAGTGCAGTCAATTGAACACTCTTGAAAAATATAAAAGAAAGAATGTCGCTTTTAAGTCACATCAAATTGATTTCACCTTAAACTATGTTCCTGATCATCTGGCAATTAGCTGTGAGGAATTTTGTCTTCTGAGGCAGGAATTTTCTGTTCAGGTCCAGGGGTGCACATAGTGCATTGTAAAAAGAAGCATTGATTTGCTTAACTGCACTTTCTATGCCATGCACAGAGAGGCCACAGAACATCCAAGACCAGTGAAAAAGGAAAGGAACAAGGAAGGATAAATGACCATAGAAATCCAATTATTTGCACTGCAATATTGTTAAGAAATAATATTGTTGGTTTTAGGAAAACTTGAAAGTATCTAGAACTGCAAAGAAAGGGGAAACAGTGCCTGGGGCCAAATGAAAGTTGTAGGGAGCATACAGTTGTTGTCTGGAGATGGACAGGAAATGGAAGGAGTCAAAATCCAGTCTTTGGCAGGGAAAAAAAAAAAAAAAGAAAAAAAAAACCCATACCAAATTTTATTGCTGCTTTATTTTGTTTAATTAAAATGGATATGGAAAATCAGAAAGAACTGTACAGTTTAGAGGCTGTCAGCTCACCTAACTCACACAATCATTTGTGGCACAGAAATTTGGCACATCTGAAGACAAAGAAAATATTTCAGACTTGTTTTATACCACTGCAGCCCCTTTTAATTGTTTATGGTGGATGTAAAAAGAACACTATGCAGACTGCGAAGAAAATGACTGCCACAATACATTGGGCTACTGTGTTGCATCCTATTTCCAAACCCAAATAACTCAACTATCCAAGTCAGTTTAAGACACTATATTTCATTTGTGTGGAAAGGAAGGTGGATAGAAAATTACCCAGATCCCTCAGGGAATACATCCCTCCTTGAATGGGCTTTGAGCCCATTTTTGACTTACAAAAATACCATTGTTAACAGAAATGATAATTTATACATTATAGGACTTCACAAATATGAACATATTTACCTCCCTAACAGCTCTGTGATACAGAAAGTGTTGGGTCAAGTTCAGCATCCCCCTCAGGATGTATATGCAGGATGATCTTCACCATTTGCCTCCAATTCACAAGCAGGAAAAATATAGAAAAAATAAGTGGCAGTGAGCACTGTAAAGAAAGCTCCAGCCAAACTAAGACAAAAGCACAACTAATAATTTCCTTTTCTCCTTTCTTTATAGGGAGCTTCTTTCTTTTGGTTCTTTGCTAGAGCAATGTTAAAGGTTTCATTACATAATGCTGGCTCACACAAGCACTCCTTTTGCAAGCAGAAATGTCCCATGAGTTTAGTGAAATTAGTGCTGCTGTATAATGGGATTTTTCACAACAGCCCCAAGTAGACGTCACTGATGGTACAAGTTGGTCTGGTGCCACCAAAGGAAAACTTTTTTACCATTGTCCTTGTTACCTAAAACCACTCACGAAAGTAAGATATGGTCACTTGGAACCCACAGCACTAGGTTGTAGATTAGAAGCTCTGCATAATACTGCAGTCTCCATTTTATGTTAAGTAGATTAAAACCACTATGCCTTGTTCTTTACCTATAGTAGGATGACAACCATTTTCTGTAACTTGAAACCAAAATCTTCTGCTCTGCTGTTTGGGGTCCTACTGCATCATGACTGAGAGAGGGAACTTCAGGAACACTTCAGTGTACAAATTTCAGTAAATTCATCCTATTTCTGTAAATGAAGAATCCTCATTTTCTCCCTGATAGATGTGCAGACATGCCTCACTAACAATTACTGAGGGTCACAGGCAAATAATTTCTACACCTACTGTACATAATAATAATTGTCATGAGAAATTATCTTCACAGCCTTCTACACTGCCCGTTTGCAAACAATGATCTGTATGATAATAATATCTCTATAGCAGACAATGCATACATATTAGCCTTGTGTATACACAGCACACCTTTCCAATAGAAGTCAACATTGGTCATCAAAAGTTTATTCCCATACTTCACAGCTGAGAATAAAATGCTTGGCATATTTTTATTAACAAAATAGTCACTTTCAGTGCTTCTGGCTGCATATTATTTCTGACTAAATGGACATGCTATAGACCTCCTACATTTCATCATACAGCTTTCTTGCATGCTTCTGAAAAAGAAATTAAGCAGTCATAAGCATTAATAGTCTCTATAGTGCTAAATCAAGAAGATTTTGTAATATTATATCTCATAGTATGGTTGCTTCAAGAAACACCTCTTTAAAAAACAGAATATTTTTACATTCAGAATTATTTTCTCTCCCTTGCTCATAATCCTTTAATATGGCAGATGTGCACCTGATCATGCTGTTCCCCATACAGCAAAACATGTTTGTGTGCTGTTAAGTGCTAATGCACTTCATGTATATACCTGTTCTTCCATGTTGCCTCTATTTCTCTATTCATGCTGCAAGAACAATTTTAATTAGATATTTTTCATTAACAACACTTTCAAATGTGTATGCTATCCATACGAAAAAAAAAAACCAAAACAAAACATCACAAAAAAACAAAACAAAAAACCAAACAAACAAACCCACAAACAAACAAAAACAAACAAAAAAAAACACCCCACACCAACACAATAACTCAGTTTTAAATAACAAACTGCATTATTAAACACATCCCACTCCCCAGGCAGAGGCACACACCTGTATATATATATATATATACAGATATGTACATACAGAGAGTAGAGCAATGCCTGTACCTCTGAGTATCCTGTGGCCCCTGTAGCCCTCTAATTCTTGAGGCTAAAATGCTAAAATACTGAAAACAGGTGTACCTTGACCCTCTGAAGATCTGATAAGATCTGACTAGATCAAAGGCCAAGGTCACTTGAGTCATGAGATTGGCTGAGTGATATTATTTTTGTCATGGTTCCAAACTGTTGAGAGGTAGGACTCTGATTCTGGCACATGAGAATCAAATGATATGATAGTCTAGTTATTAAATATGACAGATAGAAAAAGCTGTATGTTGCACAGCTACTCTGTGATTAGTACCCTATATTTTACAATGTCACTGCTCCAAATGCTGTAATACTTCCAAGTCTCTTTCAAGAACTAAGGCTTTTGAATTTAAAAAGAAACAATAAAAGAAGATACAGATGAAATCTGGTAACAGCTCTGTAAGATTTCACAGCTTCTTTTCCCAAACAGCATTGTACTTCAGTAGCTCAACTGAATCTAGTTCTCTACTGCCATTTTTTTCTTAGGACCATCTTTACATATTTTATTTATTTTATTTTGTTTTGTTATCTTTAATCAGATAGATGAATAAACTTCTAAAGAACATTAAAGGAAAGAAAATAAGAAAAGTTAGCTCTATCTCCTCATTTTCATGTTAAGTTTGCATATGGATACAGCATTTTAAATCCAGCTCTATTCCCCTATAGGTAACCTATCATGAGGATTAGGGAGGAACCCCACTGACAGTAAAAATGTCCATCTCACTCACATATGTTAAACACTGTTTTTTCAATGTAATCAAAAGTAGACTAGTTTTATGTTTAGCATGGCATATCTATAATCTACAGTCTATCAGTTCATACATCTATAAATTAGATATACATTTCTCTCTCCTTGATGCTTTGCAAATGTTTTTTAAGTTCTTTGAGATCCACTGATGAAAGATATTTTAGTAGCATGCAGTATCACTGACATGGGTGTCTTGAGTGCCTACTTGCATTTTGAAAATGTAGCCCTTTGTCTTCAGAAGAAGGCCTACAACCCTAATTAAATCAGAAGTTTTTTATGGGTTGAGGAGTACTAGATAAGTTAGCAAAAATCCGATCAAGTAGTCCAGGGGGAAAAAAATAAAATGCAATCAGGTAATCTTACAATCAGAAGATAAAAGCTAAATAGAAACATATTACATAGCCTTTAACTATAATAGGCTAACACTACATTATTTCCAAGACATAACTGCTGCATACAATCAGAAAGAAAGCAAAGAACCATTAAACACTCAGTGAAAATGGGATAGGAAGGGAGAACTTATGTTCAAAACTTGGGATTTCCTATTGTTTCTTCTGAGAAAGGATGATTGCTTGTTACAGATAATAAAACTGATGATATTAAGACTTGTCTGAATGAGCAACAGTTGCTTAAGACCAGAGCTGGAAGGAATGACTGTTCCTGTTTTGAGAAGTGGGCCTCTGGTCTCTAAGAATGTGTGCATGATGTATAATAGATACTGGTATCATATAATTAATTATATTTTTCCTAAATTTAACATTGCCTGAAGGGTAAAATCATTTTGCTTGGTGAAATCCCTTGTGCCACACAAACTCTGTGCACAAACCAGATTTAATTGCAGTGATAAAACCACAAGAAAGACCAGGTTTCCATTAAATCTATAACCACATCCAGTGAAGAATAACTTTAATCACCTTTGAAATGATGACCACAAGATAATTAAAGGGAAAGTGTTCTAATTAGTAATTATCTAGGAATATCAAATCTCAGCTTATCATGAAGTCCAATTTAAAATGGCTTGGCATGGTTTTGATTTTTTTCCTCTATTTCTGAGGTTATGAATCTCCTAGAATTTCTTCTGTGAGACTGAAAAAAAAAAAAAAATCAAGTTTGCCCTATGCAATTTCACAGTCCAAACTCATGCTTCATTTCCCAGGTCAGTGCTAGCCAGAGTGAATATACCAGGTAACAACACTGACTTCTCATTGACACCTTTGCCATTTTTACATTCAGGACAAACTGAAGTTTTTCATTCTCACAAAAGAGAGCAATACTGGTGCTGATACATGATGTGTCTTCTTGCTCCTATCACTAAATCCTCTTCAGTGTACTTTCTCTGCTCATGGTAACATATATTTGGTGTCTTGCAGATATCGTTTCAGTGGAGAAAGGAATCAGAGTCTAACCTGAATCTAAGCAATAACTTGCTTTAATTTGCACGTGTAAATAATCACTTCAACAAAGTTTTTCAAACAGCATGCAGGACTATCCCTGTTCTCCAGAATCAAAGCATAGCACAGATACCAGGCTCTGACGAGAGTCACCTATGTTATGAACTAACCCTAATCAAAGACTAGGGCAGAGAGCAAATTCTCCTGCTGTTCACATTGTTTCCACCATCAGACCTGTTTAACAAACTTAGTAATACACACCACATCTCATTAAGCTCAGCATTTGCTTGCCTGTAAAGAAAATGAATTTGGAAAACTATATTTAAGAAGATCAGATAGCAATAATAGCACAATATGGCATGTGTAGTATGGCAAATTTTTTTCTTCTATAGGAACTTAGTTCCCTCTGCATACTTTCTCTGTTTTCTTCATCCTTTCCTCTTCACACACCTTCGCAAATATGCCAGAAGGGGAGATTCTGGTCTGGTCTGCTGCCTATGAAATTTCAGACAGCTTGATTTTTGGCTTGGCAAAGTTTGGTGGGGGTCGCTTTCAATATTAGGCTTATAATGAAAGACTTGTTGTAACCTTATCTATGTTATGTGGAAGAGATCAGAATCACTCAATCATTAAAAAAAAAAAAAAAAAAAGCAGAAGGCTTCTTTTCTTTCTTTAAATATAATTTAGTTTTTCTTTCCCTCAAGTCTCATTGCGGGTTTACTGAACTATGCTCCCCTTCAGGCAGAAATGGAAACCAGAGGAGTTGCATTCCTTTAGTCCATTTCTGACAGCGAGTGTGGCTGCATCAAGCTTAGCAGCTAAAGCCTTGCCCATTACTCTTTAGTGCAGCTGTGCAGAACTTGGATGTTTTGGATCACAGTGCTTTTATAGAGCCTTTCCCAAAGATTTCTCTTGATTTGTTGCTGCTGAATTGCACTTTGAGACAGGCAAACACCACAGAAATAAGAAAAAAAAATATCAAAACACTCAGTGAAAAGCCTTGCATTTCATCTAATTTTGTGTTGAAATTGCATGGCGCTATGAAGTTTGCATGATACAGAGGAAGAAGAGAATTATTTGAACCTGGGCAGAGGTTTGCTTTGAAATGTTCATGAACCCTAGCAAAACTTTCCACTGATGTAAAGTGAGATTAAAGTTTGTAATGAAACCAGGCCATTTTACATGGATTCAGGTTTCATAATGCAGGTCTCTTACAGCTGTACTCTCAAAGGAACATATTCCTATCTCAAGATGGGATTTACATACTGTATGTAACTCCCCACATATCCCAGCAAGATTATTACTTTCTTATATAGCTGTAAATCCTAGAGCTTTATGTTATGTCAAGGGAATGGATAATCTGCTCACTAAGGGCCAAATCCTACCCCTTGAACAGGCATGTCAAGGCCCAAGGGGTAAAAGAAACCCTATTCTTTGAGTAGATAGATTAACAAGGCACACCCTCCACAGCAGCACAGAAGATGCTTAGTTCACACTGGTGTGCCAGGGTCTCTGAACAAGGATGCAGTCAGCCCCAACAATGACCATATAGAGAACAGCATGGGAATCAGTAGCCCTGCACCAAACAGATCAGGCATTCGTCAGGTTTGACACACAGGTTTGATACATATTATTCTTTTCTCTAAAAGCATTTCTGCAAGTTGAATCAGAGCATATTGGACAGCTAACATGGGTAATGTTAAACTATAGAAGATAAACAAAAAGCATCAGGTTCTGGACTCAAGTGCTACTCTCTTACACTAAGTGAGGGGCAGGGAAAGTAAAAGCAAAAAAAAAACCAAAAAACAAAACAAAACAAACAAACAAACAAAAACAAAAACAAAACAAAACAAAAAAACAAACCAAAAACACCATAGCTCTGCACCATATTTTTTTTTAAGGAAATAAGGTGGTTTTTTTCAAAATCTGAATATTCTTTACTACAGTTTACCTAGCAGCAACAGCCTGCCTGAAGAACCTGATATGTACATACCACCAGCACTTCCCAGTATCTGCCTGCTTCATTCCCATAATTTAGGAACCCTCCTGTCCTGACCACACACAGGTATCCTGAAGCGCACCTAAGTACAGTGTCATGTATTGACAGACCAACAAAAAAGGACTACAGAGTCACAGCACTGAAAGTAGAAAATCAAATAAACCAGGAAAAATGTCCTGTTTCAAAGGCCAAGACCAAACAAGAAATTTCACTTCTCAAGAGCAGCTATCACTTCTGTCACCTGAGGATAGCTAGTTTGTACTCAGCCTAAGTACAGCCTACATCAGGTATGCATCAGAGAGTATCAGGCAGGCATCACCTTGCTCAGATCTGATCTCCAACACTGGACCTAGCTTCCTTCTGCTCTCATTCTCCCTGCCATGCCAATGCACTTCCAACACACCCCTCTTATGCTGTGTGTGGGGTGTGTATAGGAAGCAATTAACTCCCCACAGCTGGATTAATTCCTACAGGATGGAGAGACAACTATGGTCCCTTTTGTAGACAGTGTAAGGATTAACCTCTTCTTCCCCAGTTTGTAAAGAGGGTGTATGCACCTTCATACACGCTGAGTTAGGGTACAGCTCTGAATGTATTTGATAGCTGACTTCCAGCAGTAGTTCCACATTTGAATGACAAAGGACTATCTGTCTTTAAGCAAAACATAATACCAGTAACAGACTGTCACACAGACTAAAACCAAGGTTCTGAGTCATTGTAGATCTGGCTCAAGAAAATATATTCATGTCCTGCAGAGTATAACCAAAAACATAGAAAGAAAGTCAAAACCATACAGTAAAACCTTATTGCATTCATGCAAGTTATTAATATATAATTGAATGAAAATATTACAAACAATAATAGATGGCACTTATATAGTACCTGCCATCTGAGTATCTCAGCACTTTGCAAGCAGCGACAAAAACTCACACATGCTAACAACATGGTTTATGATCTTTTCAGCCTAACCTTTCAAAACTTTACATGCCATATGAGCGTGTTAAAACCAGGAAATTAATATGCCTGTGACTTCACAGAATTAGACATGCTTTTAGGTCTCAATCTGGTGCAAATATGTGCCCACCCTATGTGAATCTGGCCCCAGAGTGGCTACAGTTAGGATATTATTGGAGTGAGGTATATATGCGTGTGTGCATACATATTAAGTTACTGAGTTTTCATTTATTTTGGGTGTGTCCTGGTTCAAGGGAAAGAACTTGTAGTGCCAGAAGTCATCTTTACCTTATGCTGCCTGAGACAGAAAAATAGGGAATAGAGCTCTTAAAATGGAGCTTCTGAGACACACAAAGAAAACTTTGGCCAGGTTAAATAGAAGATTCTTTCATGTGTCCTCGATGCAGTCTCTACCACAGGTGCTCACATTAAGCCCAGACAAATGTAAAATTTAGATCAGAAGTTAAATTTCTTCCTGCAGGTATGTTGGCAAAGGCACTTGGTGCAAAGCCTTACACATGTACACCTGACTGGTGACTGTGAGGAGTGGTGGATGAATGAGAAAGATACACAAAATAAAGATTAACAGATTCAACTGATGTGCTTGACAGATTGCCATTACGTGCAGGGTTTGGAGAATGCAACAGCAATTCATATTGAGAGGCACCAAGAATTAAATGATGAAAACACCATGCACTGGCTGAAGAGGAACAGTGGTGGCTTATGGATATGGTGCCAGTTTAGGAACCTGAGAGATCTATCTGCAGGACAGCCAGTGATCAGCTGTGTCACCTCAGTCAAATAGCACCTCTCCATATTTTTTCCCTTTTTTTTTTTTTTCTTTTTATATCAAGTAGGATTTTTAAGGTAATTCACTTGCATTAAAAGGCAGTTTCTAATAGACTAGTGGCCTGTGTGATACAAGGATACCCGGGTTTGTGAGCTCAAGGTCACTCACTCCATTAATCTTTTGTTCTTGGCAAAGCCAGTAGTATTGATTTGGTATAATACCAAATGAGGCCTCACAAAACTATTGCAATTTTAATATACTTTAGTTTCAATAATATGAAGTACTATTCAGCACAGTAACTCATTAATTGAAGGTTTTTGTTTTCAGATATATGTATCTGTGTCAATATAAATTATTTTATGAATGAGAGGACACATTTTCCCTCCTCCTTTCCCCTCTCCTCTCCTCTCCTCTCCTCTCCTCTCCTCACCTCTCCTCTCCTCTCCTTTCTTCTCCTCTCCTCTCCTCTCCTGAGAACTGTTCTTTCCCATCTTTATTCTAGACATTTAATCTTCTTCATACTAAAATCTCAAGTGAAAAATCTATCCAAAACACAGATTTCTCAAAGTTAGCCTATCCACTCAGGAACCAGAAATAAAACAAGGTGAACAGTCACACACAAGGAATAATTTAAATAATCATAGTATTCAAATTAACAGATAATTCATAGGATACGGTTTGCTCACAAAAATGATTCATCAATTATAAATAATGAACTAATTTCGGAAAAACACAATCAACTTGAATGCATTACATTTACAGAAGACCTGAATTTACTGGATGAATTATTTGTTATAAAAAGTTCAACCAGCTCCACTATTTACTTCATAGAGTAGCTAAATCCAAAGAGCACACAGTGGAGACCACTGCAGATTGGAAATATTTACATATTATCTATGTTCAAAGTGTGCAATGAAAGTTGGAGAGAATACACAACTAAGAAGGCATGCTAATCACCCTGGAAATCATAATGTAAAATTAATATGCAATAGATGTTGAATGGCAAGCAAATAAATGCAAACATGTCACCAAACCGGACCATAAAATTCCAGATCAGTATTGTACCTCCTCACTTATAACCTTTATCTCATGAGTAGGAGAATGGAATGATGTTGTTACTATTGTTGTAGGGCACAGACCAAAATTTTAAGCTCATTTGACTGACACATATACACAAGCTTCCTAATTTCTATCTTATAAAGACTGACTGATTTTACCAGGTTCATACTAGAATGTAATGGAGTGTTAGGTTTTTGGAGCTGATTATGCAAAAATCCGTGGGCTGTCTTGAAATTTTAAGCTGAAATTAGCAAAACTGGAATATAATTGCATTTCACAGTAATTCCAGTTAGGTTCGATTATTCCTGAAGATAAAGCAAGAAAGGGATCGGGATGCACAGACATTGGAAGGAAATAAGATTTAACCTTCTGTTCTTAACTAACCTCTCCTTGATACATTTTGAGATCTTCCTCTGAAGGAGCTCATGCTATCTCATCTTAGCTATGAGCTTTCAAAGTGCACCTTCTGTATAAAGAACATTCAGTTCTAACCTAGTTCAGGCCAAATTTTAGACCAGAGGATATTTATTACACAACTTCGTGTTTCTAAGCACATTTACACTGTTCAACAGCTTTAAATAAGGAATTTCTCATGAACAGTATCTTCTCTCAATTTCACAATCCCTATTATAGACTCTATTTATAATTCCTTGTGGAAAAGTATTGTTAAGGCAACACTGAATAAAGTAGTCTAAAATGAGCGTATGTTATTTTGGTAAAGTTAATAAATTACAGCCGTTCTTGTTCTTCTTTTCTCTTCTTTTTTGTTTCCCCTGTTTTGGGTCAGACCAGGTTCAAATAAAAATTAATAAGGATTTATGAGTCAGTTTGGGATCAATCCCCTTTTAACAGTGTTGTTCTTACCACACCAGAACACTATGTAGTTTCATTTTTTCTCTTCTTGAATGGTGTCCATCATTTCAGCCTGGTTGCTGAACATGGAAGTTGCAGAACTGTCCCAGATTTGTCTTTGACTGAAAAAGTGAGTTTACAAAGCACTCTGTATCTCCAGCTTTTCTAAGCACTCATATTCCCTATTACGCCACATGGCACTGGAATACTCAGTGGGAGTTGAGGCAGTAGGAAAATCCTGGATAAGGCTACACGAAGCTACAAACACCATTTGAAAACTAAAGTTGTCTTGCCACTCTGACCAGAAAGTCTCCACAAACCACTAATAAATGTACTCCAGACCACAGCTGGGGAAAGGCTGAGATAGACAAATAATTTAATAACCAGAACATGCTCTTCATTGACAGTGCTTTCGTTCAAGGGGAATGAAAAAGAGGCACAGTGTTTGACAAAGCATTTCCTTTAGACAATACAATACTTACTTTTAATTTATAATCCAGTGTACTTGTCCAAAATGACTTTTCCTTCTCATTTTGCTGTTATGTACTTTGCTGGAAGCCAGCTGGTCACCACTCTCTGCCCTAGAGGTAGTTGCTTTTCACTGGTGCTTTATATTGTTGTGAAGTGCTTAAGGATTTACAAGATGGAAGACACTATAAATGTGAGAAATTGTGGAGCTTGTTAAAGTTATTACAAAACTTCCACTTTGTATTAGTCAGATCTTTTCACAGCCACTTTACCACTGAAGTCATCAAAATGTCATCCATCCTTTCAACTAGGAGAGAGAGATCACCATATTCATTTAAATGCCATTATCCATCCCAAACTCTGTACAATTTGAATGACTAAGGCCTGTACTCAGTTAATCTTCAGCTTTGTAGAAAGAAAACAGGCTTACACTATTCAATTTCAGACTATCTGGAATTTAAAGTCTTCTTATATGCAATGTTAGTTAAACACAGACAAATGTAAACAACACATCTCAATAAAAACAGATAGATAAATCCATATCTTAATTATCCTCTACTTCTCTGTAGGTTTTGTCTATGGCAATGAATCATGAATGAAAAAGAGATCTGATTTACAGCTCAGGACATCATAGACAAAACCAATCATTACAGCACATGTATGTACACAAAATCCTCATCAGCTTAAGTTAGTCCAAATGGTCCAGCAAGGAAACAAAGAATTAACTAATTCATTGTTTGAGCAGCCTGGTCATTAGCAGCTCTACAGAAAGAGACAGCAGCTTAACTAAAACATTATTGTTGAAGAAAAAAACCAACCAAACAAACAAAACCCACCACAATTATGTCATTCAATTATTCTATTAAGTGAAATTAACTATTCTTCTTATTCTTTGAAAAGAGCAAGATAAAGAACAGGATCCAAATAATTAGGGCAGCAGCAATGAATTCTGAAGAAAATCTGTCTAGACTTCTATTTTCATTTTCAAATTTGAGTGGCTGGATTTTGTGTGCCTCTGTGCATTTGCTCCTTTGAATTCTCAGGGTGGTCACGTTAATAAGTTTGCCCCGGCAGGTAGAATAAAACCTGGATCAAGGTGTAGCATTCTCGCTTTGATGTCAGTTGTCACACTCAGCTGCCTCTTGATTTCTTTGGCTGCCATCAAGTCTGTTGTCATGGGAGTCCAGGTAAACCAGGGCTGTTCTGTTTGGCACAACTCAGAAGAGTCAGTTCAGATATGCTGTGAGGGGTTCTGGTCCTCACCAGCAAAATATACAAGAAGAACATAACTCGTAACAAACTTCTAAATAAAAAAGCATTGATTCTTACTGGGCTCTTAGCAGATACCACAATATCTTAGTGCAACAGCATTTACTGAGGTCTGTCTGCAAAAATTCTTGTGAACGGGAACTGTACAAAGGAAAGGAAATGGTGGCCCAAGATAAATAGTGAGTTGGCAATCTATTAGAGATTTAGAGTGCAGTTCACAAAACCTTATACAGGAAAGGTGGGGGAGGGTGGCAGAATAAGGCTTTCTTAACAGGGAATTTACTTAACGTGTAGTGAAAGGAAACAGAACACTTAAAAAGCAGCATTTTCCCACCTTTTCTATTCCTACAAACACTGGTAACTACTAGCACTGTCTGCAAAGCAAGATGCAAAACGAAATGAGCAATTTAAAAGGAAGTATCCAGCACTAGCTTTTCCTTGAGCACAAGGAGGTCTGTTTCAAAAGGGAGCTCAGTAGGTACAGTCTATTATTTATTAGTATGACTAATGTGAGGAACTTCCATGGTTCACAAAAGGAAGTTCTTCCCTGCTTATCTCAATATTCTGTAGTATAAAACCTTTCATTCATGTTGTCTTCAAATGTTAAAAATGTTTTCAGCTGAAAAAAAGTATAGGAACAAAGTGGACTCACCCCAGAAACTGAATCGTCACACCCTATTTCTGAGATGATGCTATGATTAAGCTGTAACTTCTCTCAGCTGCACTGAACACTGAAGATTTTTTAAATTAAACATTTTAATAGAAATGTGAAAGCTTCTGTTTAGCAAAGACTCTGTCTTCTGGTCATATTTTCTAGTATTTACCCAGGTTGCTAATATTCTCAAACCCATGGAAATTTTGGAGTGATTTCTGAATGAATATGGGACTTCAGAATTTTATATATTTCATCTTAAACAAAGCAAAGAGTGTGAAAACCAGTCATTAGCTGCAGGCTTTTGTAAAACTGAATACCAGATCAAAGCTTATGCATTTCTATTCTATTCTATTCTATTCTATTCTATTCTTTCAAAGCTGCCATCTTGAGACAAACATACATTTATTGTGAAAAACATCCTTTCAAGGCCACCTTAAACTGAAGTTAGCATATTAATTCAATGCAAATAACTTCTGAGAATTTGTGAAGGTCTGTGAGCTGCCACATATAGTCCAAAGAAGCTGAACTACTGGAAGTCATCTTGCTGTATGGCTTTTTTTGACAGCATAATGAACAATACCACTGTTGTCACAATAAACCCTACAATTTGAAAATAAGGATGAAAACACTGCAAACACCAGTGCATTTATGAATGACTTCTGAGGCTAAACATGGTAAACCAAGGAAGTGGTCTGCTGCCTAACCTCCAAGTCCTGCTCATTCAAGTTCCCTCTTTCCATGGTTCCCTCATGCTCCTTTTCATGGTACCCACAGTTTTGTGTTCTTCTGGTTCACAGTCCATACAGCTTGGACTGCCATTTACTTATTTTACATTTAGTGATTTTACATTTACTTTTCTACAAACCCATGTGGGAATGGCCTAGTGGGACCTCACAGAGGTGCTGTGGTACACAATACATGGGAGTGTACCATCTGGTGCAGCCCTGCCATGGTGTAGCAAAAACTGTGTTTCCAGACCTTAGAGAGGTACAAAACAAGAACTAGTTCATCAGTTTCTCAAGAAACTACAAAGAAGGTATCTGAGGGGAAAAATATGGCTCACCGGGAACAGCCTTAAAACAGTGTTCAAAAGAAAATTAACATTTCAAAGGTGTAGACAATCCATACCTAACATTATGGAGAGAGAATAAAACAGACCATTGACTTGGGAACTGCCTGTCCAGGAGCAGAGGCTTGTAGGAAATGATCCCAAGATTCAGTGTGAGATGAGAAGGCATTGCAGAGCATCATCTATTAGTGCAGAACCAGTTTAGCCATTTGTTATTCAATGCATATTTGGAGTAAACTGCCAGGACCTCTTAGGCCAGTTTCAACCACAAGATCTATGGAGTTATTACTGTGGTCAGTTTGATTCCTGAAGTCCGTAAGTAATCTTATTTTCACTTTTTCTTTTATTCCCCTTGTGGACTGTTACTGTTCATTATATCATCAATGTTAACAATGGAATAGGTGAGTACAACTTCCAGAGGTATCTAAATGTCCTAAGGACAATAAATCCCATAGCTTTTGTATTCGGAGTCAATTAGATGCATTTGAAACTTTTACCTTTTATCTGCATGCTTCATTACTCAGATTTATTAACCAATCATTTAGGAAGGAAAGGGCCAGAGCAAAAGGCTCCCCAAAGTGTAAAATTTACAACAGTGCTATCTATCCTCACCAATTGCCCAAGTTTAATTCTCTAATTTAATTCATTAATTAAAGAATATGCTAATTGACTGAAAAACTCAGGCAGAGGTTTCTCTCTGAGCTCTTTCCCGTTGAGAAAAATGGATCTCAGTTCCTAACAAAATACACATATCAAGCATAAGTCTATTGAAATTCTTTTCAGATCTGAGCTCCTGTTTAGCACAGAAGTACTTTTCCCCATTGAATACACTATTTCACCTGAACTTTCCCAAGAAATGGTATTTTCATAGTTTGCATCTCTCATCAATTCTCTGGCCCATTGCATTCCATTGTCAGCAAGTTCATTTCAAATATTCCATCCTCAGTTATTTTCCACTCATTTAATTTACCCATTTTACTTGATCTCTATGCCCTAGTCATACCTAAAATAATTCCTCAACATCTTTGCCAAGACTGAGCCAAGTGGACAAAAAGCCTAAAGGATTTTAAAAAACATCTCTGCAGAGCAGAGTGTTTGTGCTTCACTGTGATTCTTTTTTCCATACTGCTGACATCTCTGCAGGTAGCTTTTTTGCCTCTGGGCTATGAGGTCATAGGTTCATAGCACAGCAAAGAGGTAAGGCTGGAGAACTTCATTTCCTCTTGGCCCAACATGGCATGTGTGTTACGCACTGTAGTTCTCTGCTGTTCCCATCTGCTACATAAACATTTAATAGCCCACAACTGTGTTGAAAAGCTGATAAATTCTGACACATTGGCCCATTTTCTCACTTAAGCCTACAGTATGAAATAGTATATGGCCTTCTCAGCAGGAGAACACATTCAGGACCCATCCCTATTTTTTCAATGTGCTTTCTATATAAACTCCTTCAGAATCAGAGACAAATTTCTTACAGCAACTATTGACCTCACACTCATGATAAAAAAGAAATCAAAACCCCCAAACAGCACTGGGATTATTGGCCTGTGAATATTTCTGTCTATTTACAGTAGATCAGAATTAGTAAGAAAGATAGAATGGAGGTTTTATAACATCAATTTAACATTAATTACCTAAATCTCTTTGAGGACATGTAACAAAAAGCCCCTGACATTTGTGTCACCAAGATTAATATAACATATTGCCAAGTCATAGCATTGCTGCACTGCTAGATAGAATTCAAATTCAAATCCAGGCTAAAGATGCTACAGCTGTCACCCTTGCCCAGCAAAGCCCTCTTAGGTTCAAAAGTTAACCAGCCTCCTGCCTGCCTCCACCAAATCAGCTCCTGATCCCTGGAGATTACTAATCCTGACTTCTCTGCACATAGTTGACAGGAAGAATAAAGCTATTGTGCCTTCCTAATAATTCAGGCTAATCACATATTTATAAAAGAAAATTAGAAAGATGTGATTAACTCCTTCCAGTTCAGCAATTGATAGTATATAGTTAATAAAGATGCAGCTGGAATGCCTTTAAAATGTGTTTAAATTTTAACACACATATAAAATAATAAATGTTTAAATAACTATGTTTTGGATTAGCCTAGTTGCCCAATATTGCACCACTGTCACCAAGGAAACATGGAAAGGCAAGCTGACAGAGGCTTTCCTTTTGGGTGTATGTATTCAAACTGAAAGTGCAGCTATAATGCATATCAGTTCAAGTGTCCACCCTTCTGAAGAAAAAGGGTGCAGTAACCATTTGAAACAGAATTTTTTTTTATCCAGCATATGACTGCAAGTTAGGAAGGATTTCCATTCTTACTTTGGTCTGATTTATAATGCTATGAATTCTAGAATGACTCTGCACCTGGTGCAACACAAACCAAAAAGTTGGCTACTGCTCTTCAACGTTTGCAGTGTCTAGCAGTTTGGTATTAAAAGAATACTGGTAGACCCAAAAATGACAAACCAGATAAGCCTCAAAAAAACCAGAACCTAGTCAGTCATCCCACCACATCATGGCTTTATGTAGGATCTGTTCCCCCATCTCTGTGTTCCTGGTATTTCCTGCATCATCCACAGAAGTATTGACTCGCTCTTAATTTTCTTGAGTTTCCTTTTGAGGAGAGATTGAGCAGTGCTCAGTGCCATTGATGTCTAACAAAGCCACAGACACACAGAAGCTTTCAAGAAAAAATATCAGTGTATCAGCATTTGGGTCCATGGCACATAAGGTCCTCTAGGAAGAGAACAGGAAATGGTATATTTAAAAAAAGAAATATGCTGGAAGAAAATGTATTACGGAATCCACTCTCGTATTGTCCCGTCCCCAACAGCAAGCAATTTAAAAGTGTCTTCTTTGCAGTAAGACTTTTAAAAATAAAGTGATATGCATATTTTTGTTGTTGAAAATCTTTACTTTTATCAATCATCAGACACCGTGAATATTATCAAAAACTAGTAACTTTGGGATTCTTCTCCATATACGGACAATCTGTTCAGGCATCCAGGAATAGAATGGTGAAAACTTTACTAATGCTTTGAATATTAACCTTTAAGCTTAGTCAGAAATAGTATGAAAATGCAATATTTTTATGGCAATCCATCTATGTTTCAGGCACTTTCTTCCCTTTGGCCCAACTTCATTTTTACTTCATCTTCAAAACTGGTTTTTAGGAGAGGGAAAAAGCAGGAAAGATAGACAACAAAAAAAAGGACAACCAGCAGGATATCACAGACCTAATGTCATTCAGTAATTGTGCTAAGAACAGAGGAGAGCTGAGCCTGTTCATGCAAGCAGAGGACCTATTGGCAAAGGTAGGATGTTTGTATGGGGTGAAGGAACTGCAGCTTCAAATCCTTGCTCTGCTTGACTTTCTCTTTCACAATGAATATTTAATAAATCTCAGCTCAAACTGATTCAGAGCAGGGACCAGACCATAATCTTCCACACCCAACATAATTGTCAAAATGTCTGCAGTTCACACTGGATGAGCAGAAATGTGTTGATACATTAAAAGCCTACTGAAATTTCTGTTTTTCAGACAGTGTCATTTCAAAATAAGATTTGCAGCACTCTATTTAATTTTCACCAGTTTATCACTGGCCAGACTTATAGCACTTCTACAATAATGTATAAGAGAAAAACAGGAGGCTCTAAGACCCTGCAGCTGAATCAGGATGTGATTTATTTGGGAAAAAAAAAAAAGTGTGTTCCTAGTGAATGACAAAATTAGAGTGAAGAGAAACAGGTACAGTTGTAATGCATTCTGGCCAGCTGAAGTAATACTCATTTGTATATCCTACCCAGTTAATGGATTAAAAAATGGTTCAGCATATATTTACCTCATTCTGACACTGTCTGAAGAATAGATTTCTTCTTTCATTTTTTTTCTTTCAGACATCTCAGTAGACTGTGAATTCATGTGTGAATGTTTTCTTCTTTGTCCTTCTTTTCTTTTATATGATTCATGTTGAATGCTTGTCATCCATCCATTGAGTTGTTTGGTCATGGACATTCCCAATGAAAATAAAAAAAGACTCCAAAATAAAATACTAAAACCAGAAGATTAAAATGACCTCTAGTATGAATGAGCAGGAGAAGAAAATGAATGTTGAGAAAAAAGTATCTTGTTTACAAACATTTATCTTCAATTATTAACTATTTATGGAGGAAAATAGCCGCATATACATGATTGGCAAATTGGCTTATATTTAAATAATGTGTCTAAAGTTTGACTGAGCACAGAAGTTAATCTTTAAATAAACAAATAGTGCCATAACATTATAGTCATTAAATATAAACAAGCAGCAGTCATGGTACCCGCCTGCCACGCTAAAGTTGTGCAGATGCATCCGAGTTTCCTTAAGCTCTTTCAGTGAACTGTGAAGAGGTTTGTTTCAAGGAAAGTCACTGAAATGTTCTATGCTCACAGCTTTTCCTTTCACTGCAGCTCAGTAGCCGAGTCTGACAATGAACTGATGTTGCTTGGAATGGAAATGAAGGAGCATTTCCTAATGTTGCCAGCATAAACAGGTACGTTGAACTCTCTCTCCAAACATTTTAGCTCTGTGGCACTTACTGTAAAATCACATTTTACTTACCTCAGATACAATAACCTGTTTGAGGTGCGTGAGACAGTGGCAGAAACAGGCAGGCAAGTAGAGAGTTTTGTTTGGTTGATTGACTGGATTCATCTTTATTTCTGAGCCCACTATTACAGTGTGAACTGCTAGTTACTGTCCATCTGTCTGGTGCCCATCCCTCATTGCAGCACAATTGCACTGCCAAGCATTTCATCTCTATTTCACTGTTATAAGGACTGACCCTTTCTTATTCTCGCAAGAGGATTTTCTATTTGCTTTTGGGAGAAGTCAGGTTAGGAAGGTTTTAAATCCAAATCTGAAAAGGTGAGAGGAACTTGGTAACCACAATGAGAAATATACTCTAGAAAAATTAATTAATTAATGCTTGCTAGCCCAGGGGACAGATTTCTCCTATGACCAAAATGCTGTTATGGAAAGCTGCAGAGAATGAGTAAATTTACGTGCACTCTCAGAAAGTCAGGACTTGGGAAAGAAATAGACCACTTCTTCACGTGTTCACTTACCCCACATGTGGCTCTCCTAAATCTTGCTCCTATGACAGATAGGTTTATCCCTTCTGAAGGGCACAGCTGCAGCTGTTTGCAGCAAGAGGAACTGCCTGAGGGCCACTGTAGTCCACTTAGAGCTCACTAGAGTTTAGCTGATGACTCTGAACTCTGTATTTAAAATAGACATGAAGCAGAGTCCAGAGCAGGACTCAGTGTCCCCTTCTGCCAGTCTCACCAAACAGTTTGTGATCTCAATAGGCTGGAGCTCCCCAGTTGTATTTGTATACATAATTTAAAGAATATATCTAGCAAAGAAGCAGTTTCTTTCTCAGTTCTGCCTTTTTATAGTTTTGTGAAATGCAGATTTACCACTTTAGGAAAATTATATTAAAAGTACACTTGAAAAAGAAAGCAAATTTTTACCAAAGGTGATAGAAATGAAGAGACATTCTCCACAAAGGTAAGCAAGGTACCACAAGTAAGTAACCTCTGCCCATCCATCTGTGCTTGGATAGCCTACCTAACCTGTCAAATTCACAGTGTGCAACAGGTCTGACCCATCATTCTTTTACACTTTGTGAAGTAATTTTCAGATATGAACTCAGAATGAAACACTGCCAACCCAGTACTACCTCCTTGCTTATGTCCATAGCAGTCCAATATTTTGTTCTGGGCAATGGTAGATTATTTGGAAAGAGTTATAGAAAAAAAAAAAAAAAAAAAAAAAAAAAAAAAAAAAAAAGAACGGAAGAGCGGGGGGTAGGGAAAA
>JANHGN010021102.1:40622-69044 GCA_024605025.1 Megaceryle maxima
AAAACCAAAACAAAACAAAACAAAACCAACAAAAAAAAAAACCAAAAAAAACCCACGAACATAAGGAATCAGATCTTAAATATTTTAAAAACTTATGAGACCACAGTGAAAACAACTGAGTGTGCTATGGAAAGCATTTTAACTTGGGGAATACAGATGAGAAAACATAGTAATCAAGCAATTAAAAGCCTTGATTCCCCCCTCCCACCTCCAGCATATGGCAGAAAATTGGACCAGAATCAAATGATGTCTCTTCTTGGTGGAGTCTCACTTCTGACCTCTAAGACAATGGAGTCACAAGCTATCCTGAGGCTTGATTGAGAAGCCACTTCAACATTTCCGTAAGTCATTCTGCCATTGCAGATCTGTCACAATTTTGTCATAAAGTTTGCAGAATTCTGTTGACATTGTGTCATCTCAATAAATGCAAAGAGAAAAAAAATGAGTTGGGGCAGGTGTGAGCACAGATTTCAAGTCTAATGCGTGGGCTGCTGCATGTCTTCTGACATAATCTAGGCTCTTACACTTGATGTTTTTCTGGAGCTGTGGTGAACTCTTCCATCCTTTAAAGCAATCAACCTCATTTGACTAATATGAGAAGAACATAAATAAATAAATAAAAAGAAAAGAAAAACACTTCCCCTCTCAAATCATCCTTGGCCAACTTGGATCTTTAAAAAAAGTAACTTCATGATTTGGGACCTGTTTGTCATTTACATGAAGGTCACTTCACACTGATCTGGCTGTGTAAATGGGCCATAAGTTACTTCTACACCCACTTGAAAGACCTCTTACGCTTCCCAGAATGATGTAAAATGGCTTCAGTATAAGTGAGAATTCAGACTCTTATTTTTAAAGCACTATCCCTTTATAGAGATGCCTCAGTCAAGCATATTATATTCCACTCATGATTTTAATGGAAGACTGAAGCTTGCAGAAGGCAAGCAAATGGCCACTGACAGCATTACAGCAACAACACCCAGGACAGGCATGAACCACAGCAGAAGGTCCCACAGCCTCCAAAACACCTAAAGACCTCCCTTTTAACATGTGACTAGCTCTATTGACTGTTCAAATGCTTGAACAGATAAGCAAACTGGTAATTTGAGGCCTTTCAACACATGGAAGGTGCAACCCACCAAGATGTGAGAGATTTTTTAGTGCTGAACATCTTTCCACTGCTGTAGCCTTAGTGATTTCTTTTCTCATGTGCTCAGTACAGCTGTGATCGGATGATTTTTGTGCAAACATGCCTACTTGCATGAGTTAATAATTGCAGCTGGGGGTCTACAACTTGAGTGAATGTTCATGCTCTTTTGTATGCCAGCAGCTCAGTGCTGTTTGGCTTATTTTGCATAGAGAACTTGTCAACTATGGTGGTGGCTTTTGATTATGTTTAATAGAAACCAGGTAGAAATTACTTGATTTAATATTCTTTGTAGAAGTTGCCTTTGTGACCTGGATGCTTTCTGCAAGAAAGAGGATGAGGTAAGTTAGGAGTGAGATACAAATGACAAGAATTGAGACAATAATTAGTTTAGGCAGAGTTTGGTGATTTGATTGCATTTAAATTCACTCAAAACCCCAAATAGAGCTTAGAGGGGTTTGAAGTACAGAGCTCAAACTGATAGTAAGACTTGTGTGAAACATGATTTGAGATTAGTCCAGACTTCAGTTTTGTGGGCCCTGGGAGAGCTAACACATTCAGATCCCCAGGCAGATGCCTCCCAAATCTCCATCACTAATCCCCTAGAAGCCTTCTGTTATTCTCTCATCTCCATCAGGCTGAAACAAACCTTCTCACCTTTGTGTAGCTCCCAAAGCAGGAAAACCCAAATTGTCTCTTAACTTTTGGAAGGAGATGGCAAAACCAAAATCTTCATTAACTAGTTTTAATCAGTGCCAATTACTCTCGCTTGTGCATCATTTCAGTCAATGATCTGATATTTAATAAAAATATCCCATTTCACACTACCATACAATGACTTCTACAACTAAATGTTTCTATAAAAAGATAGATCCAAAAGGCCAGTTTGTCCTCACATGTATCTCCACCATTATGTATTTGACCTTGATTCTCCCTCATTCTTAATTTAAGGTCTCTTATTTATCTCCCTAACCAGTGGGCTTGTGTAAATCAGATCTCATTCCCTTCAAAGCAATTATCAACCAGGGAGTTGTTAATTTCATTTTAGATGTATTTATGTGCAAAACATGAATAACAAGAGGCCCACGTGTTACTGCACCTCAAAAATATGAGCATTAATACCTTGGAGTACATGCAGATATTTCTTTAAGACAAGATGGGGAGAGGCCTGACAACTGGGAATTTTCAAGTGCCAGATTTGCATCCCATGTCTCTTGGGACTCCAGGTTTCCGCTACATGACTACAAGCTGAATTGGGCTAGCATGAGGCTGCTGGGTAAACTGAGGGAGAAAACAGCCCAGGTGCTCCAGCTTTCACAGCCCTGCTGCCCAGTGGATCAGTGGACTGTATCAGCTTCAATGTGCAGGTAACTTCCAGAGTCTCCCTTGAGCCCTGGTCTCTGAGCCATGTGGTACTTACATATCTCAGCTTAGAGCTATGTCTTGTAAGATGCAGGTAGTAGGGTACAGAAGTTTAAGGAACTGCGTCCTCAGCCTACCAGAGAACCATTCTTTAAGCAGTCTTTGAATAGGTGTAGATTGTCTTGTCCAGAAGTGACAATCATGAAAGTCCAGCAGACAAACAGAATGCTCAAGAAATTCCATGTCCAAATGAAAGTAGCAAGTAAGGCAAAAGGAGGCAAGAGATAATCAAGGAGAAAACATGACAGCAGTAATACAGGAACTAAAGTCATCTGACCAGTGTCTGGCCAGTATGCTTTGGAGAGTAATGGATAGGTCTGGTGTTGCTCTGCAATACATATTTCATTGGTCTCATGTATCCCATTATTGACTTCACAGTCAAGTTTGTGTCCTATCTGGAAAGGGCATTGGAGGCTTCTGTTCCTCTGACCTACTCTGTTTTGTTTTCCTTTCCCCAGACACAAACCGGGAAGGGAACAGAAAATATCAGTGCTGGGAAAGACTATTTTTTATGAAGCAAAGTCAACACAGACCAGAATTCTGAGAAAAACTGCAGACAGCAAGACAGGGTGGGACACATAGAGCTTGTGTTGCAGAACAACACCAGTGTCACACTCTCCTCCTCCTCCCAAGCAGGACCACAAACATTGTTCCAGCTGGCCCTGCTCGGAGGCAGAACTTCTGGAAGCAGCAAGTGTCCCTGGTCACTTATTGACTCTAAATATATGAAAACCAAAGCTAAAGACATTTTTAAAAATGTTGCATGGAAGTGCTATACCATTTTTTTTATCCTCCCTTTGGCTGAGAGGTCCCAGGAACAAGCCCCAGTTCTCTTTTGGGGAGGGATACATGAGACAGATATAGACCTCCAGCTTTTGTTCCAATATCCATAGGATATTTCAGAGCCAAAATAATCTCCTCTCACCTTTATTTCCTCAACTTTTTTTCAAGAGTGGGACTCCAAAACAGCTTATTCCAAGGTACAGAGGTCTGATTTCACTGACAGTTTCCACTTGGTCAATTTACTCACTGCTGCTATCTCCCTTATTATATCCATTGCTGTTTTTCCATCAGCCTCCCAAAACAGCCACTCTCCCAAAAACACACTATTCCAGATTCACTTCTTGTCATGACTCAATAAGGTCCATCTCCACAAGTTGGTTTTTTTTTTGCATGAGATTTTTTTAATCAAATAAATGTCTTCCTTCTTGCTAGTACTGGCATGATTTGTGACTTCACCTTTCATAGCTCAGGCTAAAGGGGATTTGTCTCTCTGTACAAACAGAAACCTAGCACAAAAAGTCAGATTCCAGTCCTCTGCTACTCATGTAGCTGCTAGGGCCATCACCCAGCCAGGAATTAGTGGCAGACTGCACAAAGCAGCATGAAATAAAGTTAGTGCTGATCATAGCAAATTCTGATGCCAACAAAATAGAATGAACAAAGCATACCCTCATAATTTCCTAAGTATGTAGTGCAACTACCAGAATCTTTCTGGAGGGCACCACACCCTTTTTGCCCCTTCTTTCAAGCTTGCTGCCCACTGTTCCTCCTTTCACCCCTTCAGATAGGATAGGACAGGACAGGACAGGTCTAGTAGCCTATTAAACCTGGTTACTGATGCTACAATGCCCATGAACTGGGCAGCTCTTCTGCTGGTAATTAGACAAGTTGTCAAATTACTTCTTTCTTTCATAAAGGTTAGCTATAGGTGGACAAAGGTGAGTTAATTCTAATATTGGCAGATGAGTTACACATGCTATGCACACACACAAGGACAAAAAATCCTCATTATTAAATCACAAAGCAATTAAAAAATTAAAAATTTCATAAGACCCCACATAAAAGAAATACAAGTGTTTAATGATGGATTATAAAGTGAAAGTGAGAAAAAAGTAAAAACTCAGCTGTCTCAGGGGCTTCCCTTGCAGCCTGTGATACTGATTTCTGTCTTCACTCTCACACAAGCCGCAAGAGCTAATAAATTCCTGGCTCCCCTGCCTGGGAGCCAAGGCCGATTAATATCTGCCTACCTTGTTACCTAATTCATTATGGAATAGCAGTTAATTTGATTTGATATTATTTTAATAAAATTCTGTAATATATTAGATTGTTTCAGGCTATCAAAATAATTTTCCAATTATTACGGTTACTCAAGCAAGTCTTTTTTTCCCTTCATGAGCGGCAGTTGGTCTGACTCAGAATACATTAGCTCCTACAGCTTCATCCTTGCCAGAGAAATACGAAGTATATGCATGATTACACCAGAAATGTTATTGCCAGTAATGTGAGACTGCAGATCAAGGCACAGAGTCCAGACTGATGTGCAATTACAGGCCCTCATGACATCATGACATTGCTGATTATCCTTCATCTACAAATGAGTTAATGAATTAATATACATATATACAGTTACACACACATATGTGCAAACATGCGTGCATACAAGTATCTGTTATTGTCTTGTATCCTCAGTGTTTGAGGGGCAGCAGAACATGAAGACAATGTGAGATAAATGCTGCATCTCGCATGAACTTGTATTACTTGCTTCTGGCATGGGTAGTGCCAGTCTGGCCAGCAGGAGAGGGTGGATGAGTTTTGCAAGCAGTGGGAGTTGCCTTTTTTCGCTGTCATCACTTTTGGCAACTTCAACAAAGAGCAACTTACATCCCTGCTCAGGAAGTGTCAGGCTTCTCTTTACTCTTGGTTGTGGTTAAGTGTTTAAGATCCAGAGAAAAGAGAGGACATGGTTGGAACTTGATTGAAATAGCAAAAGGCAGCCTAGATAAAAGAGCAGGTGCAAACAGAGACATTCCATTTGCAGATGCACTGAATGTCACAACATTTCTGCCTGGGTATATGAGAGCATCTTCATCACATGCTTCTGGGGGTTAGAGGGTGGCACACTGAACACTGTCATGGCTTGATCCTAGTCCCACTGGACCAAGAAAGAGTTGGCCATCATTTTCATTAGGGACAAAACTGGGTCTGCATTAGTAGTTTCATATAGTGTGTACAATATAAATAGAATTGATTAGCAGCTATATCTCACCCTTTCTACAATACTTCCTCAAAGGGCTTCTGCTCGCATGAATATATACAGCATGTGTACCGCCATACAGTCAGGAGAGGGTCTTGAATTTTAAATGGTGGAAGATGTTGTTTGGTCCTTAAAAATAAGAACTGATGGGACCAGCTACCTCTTTCTCAGATCATTCCAGCAAAAACCCTGACACTTTCCCTGCACTCCTGAAGCAGTCTCTGACCCTGTTAGGCCCATCCCACGACAATGTTAAAGTTCATGAAGGATTGCCATTGAGCCATTCTGTTCTACTCTTTCTTCACCTGGATTGAAAAAAGAAGTGAAAGCACCTGAGTTTAAGCTGTTGATCATTTTTAAGTGATGGTTTCCTGCCTTATACAGTGCATCACAGTTCCGATTTCACATTCTGCCTCCAAAAGTGGTTATTCCTATTCCATTCAGCTATCTTAGAAGAGTGGTGACTGACCCATGGGATATAAGTCAAAAATGATTTACAACCTTTTTCATGCTTCAGCAGAACTCAGCAGAAACATAAATGGATCAGAACATATCCTACATATGTGAAGAAATACAACTTCTTTTTGTTTTTGTATTTGTAAATTGCCTTATTATTTCCATTGCTTAGTTATCATTAAGGGCATGAAATATCACTGTTAATAGCAGGGTGTTGCAACAAAACTTACTGTGAGAAGAGTTTATTACTATGAGTAAAACTGTATGCAATCTGCCAAGTGAAAGCACTATCGTATCAAATGTAGAGGTTAGTGTAATTTTTCCTTTCTGTGCATCAATGTTTCTTAACTTATGTTTACATTTGGGTGATTTAAATTGTTGAGACAAAAATTATATTGTCTACCAAAAGGATATTAATGAAAGATGGTAGAGGATGGTGCAGATGCCTAACATGAAGCTATTTGTAACTCGACACTAAGAATGTTTCTAAGTTTTCATTTTAAAATTATTTCAGTTTTCTACAAACTACATTTTTGCTAACCTCCATAGGATAAAATATAACAACATTGTTGGCTTGTCACAAAATTCACATACACAATACTGTTGAAAGCATTCACCGTTTGAATACATCCATTTCCAAAAGGAAACTTCCTATACAACATTCTATGACTAGAAATCTTGGCTTAAAATCCTTATCTCACCAATTTTTAGTTTTAGAATATGCATGCTTTTTAACATAACTAATATATTGTAAAGATGTTTTTAATGTAACTATCATATTTTTAAAACATGCAGAAAGACTTACAAAGAATCCTGACTCTATAATTTGAAAAAAATCCCAACATCATTAATCATAACAGAAGTTTTTCAGTCACTCAGAATTAGTGATGCTGAAGTGAATTAACTAAAAGGCTTTCATGCTTCTTGATCTTAGAACCCATGGCTGAAACCCTCATTCATTCAAATCCTCCTTACTCACATAAATTGTGCTACTGAAGTCAATGTATCTTAGAATGTAAGTGGGGTTTCAAGACAGCCCTTTGGTATATAAAAGCGGGAAATGGAGTTGGTTCTCATGATTCTTGCATAGAAACTGGTAGGTTTACATTCTTTTCAACATCTCTAATGCATAATCAGCTAAAATGATTTTAGATCCTAGAAATTGCTACAAGATGGTTATAAATTCTTTGTGTGGACAACTTTTCCATTTCGTGGTAAAACTGGAAGGCCTTATCACTGTTTTATAACTTTCTATATAATTTTTATGAATGCAAACATAAGGCATCAAAGACTGCAAGCTGAAAACTTCCCTGTGATCCAAACCAAGTGGCAAAATTAAGTCCTGAAAAAGTCAAGAATCACATCTGGTTTATGGTCTGCTTAGATGACTTGGCCTGAGAACATAGCACAGAAGTAGATTGATGCAGAATAAGGCTCAAATTTAATAATCAAGCTTGGTTACTGAATACAGCTATAAAGATGGATGAAATGAAAAGTTTGTATTACATGTCTCCACTCATCACATAACAAAAGAACATAAAATAAGGAGATGTTTTAAGACTAAAAGAATGGTCTGTGCTGAAAAGATATTAGATGTAAACAGTATGGGATAAGACTTTATTACAAACAATAACCAAGGACGAATGTGATGTCCATTGCCTGATAATGGGAGAGGGACCTAGAACCTGAGGCCCAAGCTTCTGTCACTCTGTACATGTGCTTCTCTTTATGCAAGTGACAGAAGGTTACAAAATCCTTTGTTATTTGTCTGCCAATGGAGGACTCTGCTAGCATATTACCATTGCAATATCTCTGTTCCCCACCATTCTTTCTCCCTTCACTTCACTCCACCCCTCTTCTCTCTGGGTAATCATTCTCTTGGTTGGCCAGCAGAGTTATTTTTGCAACAACTCTGTATTCTTATTTTACTCTGATCACAGGTCCTGCAATACAGCCCATCTTGGATGACAGACAGTAGAAAAGAAAATTTAATTGAAAACTTATATGCTGTGCTATAATAATAACTATTACTATATACATTGTTCAGCTATACATCCACATCTTCTGCAAGTCATAAGACTGCAAATTGAAGGTGTATCAATATCTCTGAGGCCCTCAAAGGTCCTCCCAAATGTCACTGCACAAGAGCTGGAATATGGGCCTGATAGAAGAGAAAATCCTGGAAATTATATAGCCCTGGGGAAATGTTCTCACAATAACTGGTGACAACCCAGAGATGATTTAATGTGCTTTTGTTCCATGGTTGGGCTTTCTGAATTGCCCTGTGAAAAACTGTGGCCCCAGTGAAGATCTGTCTTTCTAGATATCCATTTTATGTATGTGCATGAACCCCACTTGAGTGCCTTAGTCTCTTGTTTTGATGTGCTAAACTCCCATCATCCCCTCGGAACTGCCTCACCTAACAGCTGATGAGTTGAGGCACCACACGTCAGATTTGTGCAAGACCTATGGGCATTCCAACCTTTCAAACTCATTTCTGTATGAACTGCTAGGTAAGAATATCTAAAGGATATCCATTTTCTAATGCTCTCCTTCGCACTTTAATTGTTATTGTACTTAGGGAAACAAATACTTACTCTATAGTTCAGGCTGCTCAGAACTAAGTCCATATGTAATGAACTGGAGAAATGTTTTAAATTTTGTTACGCAGCATTTCTGCTAAATAAATGCCATGAATTTCTCTGGGTTTTTCTGATGAGGACATCAGAGTAATTTTTTTTTAAGTAACTTTCCTTCTTAATATTTTTTTAGAATAAATGGACTGAGTTTCTCAGTTTTGGTTTTAGTGTTTCTATTAAGACTGCGAATGAATACCTATGTACAGGATGAACAAAGCTTTGATGTGGTCAGTGTGTATGGAGAAACCTTCATGCAGTATAGTGATGAATGTCTACTTTTTTCTACAACACAGAACAACAGAAATAATCAACATCCTGATAAAGGCCAAATAAAGGGAACCTCGGACCATATCCATATGGAGAGAAGAGCAGAGTATATATTAATCAGTGCATGGATGTTACTAGACTTCTGAAAACCAGAAACATTCTCTGGGTTCAGGTACCTCAGCATCCTCAGTCTGCAGCTACACAAGCAAAGAAACTTTTCTGTGGAAATAAATGACATATATTCCTTTTCCATGTACCGGGGCATAAATCACAGGCAATGGTTGAATGTGATAGAAGAAAAAAGGGTATAAAACTATTATAAAGACAGAATCAGATTTTCTCTCGTTAAATTTCTTATTCTTAAGTTTAAATCCTTGAAGAAATAACTAATTATATCTGGTTATCTAAGTATATCACAACTTTAGGCTGAGGCCTCTTTTTTTTTTTTTTTTAACATGTCCATGAGTATAGAAGGTATACATGCAACTGACTTCAAAGGAACTGCAACAGAAGCTGGTTTAGGGATTCAGAGAGAAAGGATGAATGAGGGTTAGCAGCACTGTCGTAGATTTCAAGAAATGAAACAGAGTGCATGCTCTGCCCTAGTCTTCCCGTGCAACTTTTGAGAAGTCATTTAACATTCAAGTTTCCCAGATGTAACACAGGGGCAATACCATTTCCCCTTTTTACAGAGGTGGTCAGAGAATGGACATGTTGAAACAATGACATGCTCCTATTCAGCTGAAAGGGGCCTGCAGAACCAGTCATACCTTCAGCAGTTTGCCCTCCTAGTCAGCAGAAAAGGAGAGGCAAAGATCCTTGAGGTGAGCAATTGCACAAGAGACATAAAAGTATGGTAATTAAAGATCATTGGGTAGAACAGTGTTGAAATTTGACTAATTGCATTCTCCCTACTTAAAAAAAAAACCCTCCCTGAAGCTTCAGTTGGATCTAGGATTTTTTTTTTTCATTTGAAGACAGCAGGTGTTGTGCTATATTGCTGTGCATTTTTAACAAGTTGCCATGTTTCTCCTTAGCAGTGAATTGGCAAGGTGATTCCCTTCAGCACCTAAAATACTTTGTGGCTCTCTGAGGTGAAAGAATATATAGACATAAAATCACCCATACCTGGATAGGCCTGATTTCTCAGGAGCATAGAGCAGGGTTTTAGTGGTTGGAGCAGCTATCTATGGAAATGAGCGGCAGGAACTAGTTTCTCATGGGTAGTCTCAAGCCCAACAGTGCAACCACACTCATCATCTGCTGGTGACTGCCTCTCCTATTTCCTTGGTGGAACAGACCATCATACAGGTTTGTCATCACCCAAATCAGTGAGCTTGGCTTAGGCAGTAGTGTAGGCTAGCACAGTTGCTTTTGCCTTCAGGTCAGTGAGGTCTTTTCCTTAGTTTGTTACACCAGCCTTGTTCCACAAGGGTTAAGCTCTTGAAAGGAGCAATAATCAATAATCTGGAGACAATGCAGGAAGAAATGCTTGAGTCCATTTCAGCCATTTGTAAAGTAACTGTATTTAAAGCATGAGTTTTTTCAGGACCTTCACAAGCTCTATGTCTCCCTTATCAGACTCCAGACATGGGGAATCCTCTAACAATAATATAAGCAGAGTTATTGGTTTTATTCCAGACTTCTTCCAGAGGTTATGCTTTATCCCATCACACAGCTCTGTGAATTAGACACTCTGCTTACCTTTTGGGCACAAAATGAGATGAAGTAAATTCTTAGCTTCTTTCTGGATAGGAAGAACTGAACAGAGGGTAAAGAGCAGGACTACCAAACCTAAGAAAGAGCTCCTCCAACAAACTGGTACCATCAAATAGTTACATGGGAAGACAACAATGAAAGAGTAGATGTTATTAAAAAAACCAAAAAACAAACAAACAAACAAAAATTTCTTCTTAAAACCTCCAGAAAATGCTAGTAATGAATCTTCTTGCATAACCATGATTTGCCGTTCTGTTTTTTCAGTTGAGAATCTGCTTCTGTGAAAACCTGTATGTTGTCCTTTCAATTTCCTAGTAATTCCTTTCGTTACTCAAAAAATTAACATATAAACATGTTAGAATCACTTCACCCCTCTGTGGAAGTTATGATGATTTGCATAGTAGACAAGGTTGTTAAAAGAGGATGGATTTAAAACAGGTTCTTCAGTTTTACACTAAATCCAAATCACAAATTAGGACAAAGCAGAGCATGAAGGAAAGATAAAAAAAGTCCTGGCACATCTGTAGCTTTCAAAAATTAGATTTCTTGACAGCCTATTCTAGTCTTTAGTTCCTAAACCCACTTGCCAGTAGTATAATAACAGAACATCTTATGATCTTACAAATCTGTCCTGGATTGCTTTCTCAAGTTTCAGCCATTCTGGAAGAAAGTGGGCTGATCTACATGTACATGTAAGGAAGCAAGGCCCAGAAAATGTGTATAGGTAAAGAAGGAGCATTGGAATTTGTGATGATCCTTCAGTCTTAAGAGTTTATTGTGCAAACCTGGAATGAAAGCCTCACAACACACAAAAAGGCAATAACTTTCACATAAGATATTCACATTACTTCAGATGGTCATTTATCAACAGAGATTTTAAAAACAAAATAAGAATCAAATAAGACAGAAAAGAAGTAAAAATGGCCCCTCCATTTCCCATATGATTTTTATTTATTTTTATTAGATTTTTATTAGAATGTTAATTTGACTCAAAAGAGAATGTATAACAAAAACACAATGGTATTTTGAGATTTGAGTTTTAAACTCCATAATGCTAGATTGTAAACTTTGTTATAGCAAAGTAAATCTGTTGACATAAAATGAAAACCAGAGTCACTGAAGTGAGTTACTCTGGATTTAGAGTTCCATGACTAAAATGAAAATTTGGCCCATGCTGTTTAGATAAGGTCAATGTATATAAAAGAAAGTAGAAACCAAGACAGTACAATGCAGAGAAACTGATTGGATAAATACAATGGAGGAGTTTCCATATGAGGAGAGAATTACTTAGTTTTGGAAGGATAAAGATGATTAAGAGGTGACATGACTGATGCATTTAAACTATTTGAAGATTATTACAAAATTAAACTTGATGATCTATTTGAGTGATGAAGAGACCACAACTAGAGGATTTAGGTTTAAATAAAGTAGGAATATAAATAAGAATAATGTAAGGAAATACTATTTTATAGGTACTGATAAAAAGATGGAAGCTACTTCAAATTCAAATATTAGAGACATGCTGCATTAATAATTAAGCATATACAGTAAGACTATCTGCAATCTAATAAATTTAAGTGGTATTGGTCTGTTTTCTACTTGGAAATAATCATTTTTATTGAGACCTAATTTCCACTGATTATTTCTTCCCCCAAATATCTAGATCAAATCAGAGATAGAGAGCTTAAAGCTGCACAGGTTTTCACATCAATATCAGTTTTCACTAGGTGCAGATCTGTTCTTGTTCTTTTCTTTCACTCACCAAGACGGGCAGTGTCTCTCAGGCTACAAGAGCTTGGTTGTGTGCAGGGTGTCAGAAGGAAGCTTACACATCTGTTGTCCACACATAACCTGTTTAGAGGGTAATTAAAGGGTTTTAATTTCCATCACAGTCAATCTGGCACCTTTCACCAACTCAAACTGACAGAAGGAGAAGACAAAAAAGAAAGAGCACTCTTAATTCTCATTAAAAGAGAGGGGAAAAAAAGTATGTGAAAAATATAAATTAGTTTTAAGGACAGTGTATCATTGTGTTTTTTATATCTCTGAATCACTATTAAAGAACATAAAGCTCAGCCTAATGCTCTACTCCAAACACCTTTATGTGTATAAACCTCTGCCTTCCCCAATACTTGAAGCTGTGCTATAGCTCTGCTTCTTTTGCACATTTTTCATGAGGATAAACAAGTGAGTCTAATCAGTGTTGTGCATCTCTGCAAATTGTAAAATAAATCTGGAAAAATGAAATAAGGAAATAATCCAAAGTTTTACTTCCCTTTTCTTACTTGACATTTTGGACTCTTCCCTTATTTTCCCAGCTCTACAAGCCTCACAAATATGATTAATCAAGGGAAAGTTTTAGGACACTTTAAAGAATGGCAATAGGAGAGAGTGTTAATATTTTTTCTTTCTTTTTATCTCACCTCAGATTATATTATAAAATTTAGAGGAAGTGTTATGTCAGGCATATGTAAAATCTCAACCCAGTTCAATTCCTTAAGGATCACCTTTTAACTCAGACTGCAGAACTCCAGTGTTGTGTGAATATGCCTCACTCATGAGGTTGGAAAAGTTTTTTCAAAAGGGCTTCCTGAACAGCTTCCTTCTTTCTGGTCAGGGAATGTGCCATTTGGATGGAAGGTTTGAGGTTGAATTTCCTCAGGAGACAAATGCTCTCAACTCTGTTGCTCACCACCATCAAGTTTAACCCCTATAAGCTGTGACCATTCCCAAATCAGTTTGAAAAGATGACAGGAAACTTGTCATTCACAAAGAGAGGGGAGTGAAAGAGAACTGATCCCTGAATCACAGCCTCGTGGGGGGGGGATTTGCAAAGAGTGACACAAAAAATGAGAATAAATCTGGGATTTCAGATGATCTGCCACTACCTTTTCCATTGTGAATCTATGCTTTTGGCCATTTTCTCTTGCCCCATTCAGGGCTGGTTCCATTCTTTTTAATTTAAGTAATTAACTGAATATTAGAAAAAAGTGACTCCACATTTCTTACATAACTGATGAATAAAGCTAGCTTTCTGCAAAGAGTAATTTAAGTTTTGATCAACTGCAAGATAAACTGCACCTGTCTTTCCCCTGACCACACAGGAAGACTACAGTGGCTGGATTTCTAATCAAATATCTCAGGTTTGTTTCTAGTTAGTCTCTTTAGTGTGTAAGTGATTGTGAAGTCAAGTCCTGGTGCACTTGAATCTTTACAAAAATCTGTATATTGCAGGTTTGTGAATTTGATTTCTGGAACCTGACACCAAAGGTTAAGTGAAATAACATGCTAAGTACCTTTGTGAATCTTTCCCAGGGTCCACTCATAACAGGTTTTTATGTTGGGAGCCACTGTAATTTTTTTTTTTTTTTTTTTTTTTTTTTTTTCCAGTCATGTTTCCTTGAAGAAAAAAAGACTGATATGATTGTGTGGGCCAGCTGGCTGGCTATCCCCATCTTTGAATAGCTTTTTTCTTGAATAAATCCACTGACCAATTTCACTCACACGGATTATCATAAAAATGCAAGTTCCAATGTACTCAGGAAAATCAGCAGGTAGAGGAACCTAAAACTGATGCCTCCAGTGAAGAAAAAAGTGACAAAAATAGTTAATTGTCCACTCTGTTTAGCAATGGCCAACTGGCTGATCAGCAACAGCTTGTAATGTTTATTTGCTCATTAGGGGTAAAATAAAAGGGAAGGGTTGGGGGCAAATCTATTACAGTGTGCCAAGCAAGTGGAAGTTTAGGGAACAAAAAATTTTTATTTTCCTGGGTATTGAAAGACTGAATTTGTTCTATTACTTAAAGAAGAACTTACTTTTTCAACATGAATGTGGTAGATACAATTGTTTCTCCTATCATTTTTTTCACTAGCATGTAGTAGCTCAATAGAGGAGGAAACTGCAATTGCCTAATTTACTTTTTTTTTTTCAGTTGAGATTATTTTGGGGGTTTCACTTAATTACAAGGCAACAAACATATATTTCTTCTTGCACAGCTCCAGTTATGCATACAGAAGTTACAAATGGAAAACTCTATTTCTTCATAAACTGCAGCTGGAAGATAGCAAAAACAGTTTTAGGGTCATACTTAATAGAACAAAAAAGCTATTGCCACTTCAGGCAAAAAGCTATTGCCACTTCAGGCAAAAAGCAGAACCTGTACAAACTCATTTGGCCAAATCACACTTGTTTAATATATTTCAAAAGCATAATTTTATGCTGGATCAACTATCATCTGTCTTCCTGTAGCCATCATCAGGCCAGGATAAACACTATACTGTATGCTCTGATTAATTTGACATAAATACTGTCAAGTTCTCGTACCTGAGCCAGAACATGTTATGTATAGAGGATGATCCAATTGTGCACATATCTGATACTAATGAGCACAGAACCAAGGTTTAAACTACAGCTTCCCTCTCTGTGTAAGTAGTAAAGGGTAGCCAAGTGCAAATTGCTGGTAATAGGTCTTCTCTGATTCTATCCAGTTTTCCCTATTTAGCCCAAGTACACAAGCATTTTAGCACTCTATCCATATGAATCTCACTTTCCATTACACTATCCCATATACTGCACTAAGCCAGCTTTACTCACAGATGATTATACATAATGGGCAGTGTCTGGATAGAACTGTGTTGCAGGGATTGTGAGCAAGTGAGCTGTCTCACACTTAAAATGTGGGACCACTTTACTGTCAACTCTTCTGACATTATTTCAAGAAGTGAGATTATTAAGTGTTCTATGGCTAAATAGAAGAGGTCATTCCGTGGAAATATTAGCAAACTCAGTCATATAAGAAACATAGTACCGAGTGTTCTATGTGAAATTAGCCCATCTCTGCCAGAAATCTATAGAAGATCTGTTTCAAACTGGCAGGTGAAATAACATACTTTTACATGTACCATGGTAAAACAATGCCAGCTCTGTGTATAACAGCCTTTTCCTGCAGTGGAAAAGTCTCCATGTTTGTACCCTTGTCTTGCTGCAAGAAAGAGGGAAGAAGGCATTTTAATCATGCAATCAAAAGGAAACTGGATAGTTTAAAAGAAATATGACTACTGGACAGACAGCAAGACAGATTTTAAGAATATTTGTATCAAACAGCTGATCATGGAGAAGGTTAGTCCATCTTTCTAGGACAGATCAAATTGTCTCAAATTATGTACATATATAAATGTGTAATGTAAATAATTTTATAGAGGACAGAAGACACCATATCCCAAAATATCAAACCTAATACCTAATATTTTCTCCCTTGGCTTTAAAGATGCAACTTCAGTCCTTGGTAAAGCCTGATGTCAATTTACAATATAGGCATTGTGCTTGAGGGAATGGGAACAAGAAATACTCTGAGATTAATTTAACCCATCTCAGTCATGTTGGATAACAACACCAACTAGACAAAGTGGTATCTCTTCTCAAGAAGAGTGCAGCTCTTTCACTTTGTCCACTCAGTGAAGGAATAAGAAAAACAAAGACCAATACAAAGTGAAATAGGATGTTGTAGACAAAATACTGGATTAGAACACAGATACACTCAAATTACTTCTGTCCCTGTCACCAGACTGCTGTGTGAATCTGTTGCTTCACATTTGGCTTCCTATGCTATACCCATCTTTCCCCATTTGTTTGTACAGTTTCTAGTACAATGGACTCTACACACATTGCTGTAATCAAGTAATAACAACAGTGGCATGGAACAGAGTAAGATCAGAAGTGTGTGCAGGAGGAAAGAAAATGCACTCTGTGATAGTCTGCTCCTGAGACAATGTTCCATGAAATTAAACTAATTAGGCATTTAGAAAGCTGGAAAGGAGATAATGCTATTGTCAAACAGTGTTGACACAAATAGTTCAGTAAGATTCTTTTTATGTAGAGCAAAATGGTTAATTCCTGCATGCCCAGCCCCACCTATAAACAACTGTTGGTATGAGATGTTCTGGGGATTAAAAGCACTGCATCTTCTAACCCAGTCAGGAGGTTCTACCATTAAAAGGATGTAACAGAACTGGATCTTATTTCCAGTATTGCTAAGGGAAAGCATTATTCCTACCATGTAGGAGGTTCAGTTTCAGGCTAATTCACGGATGCCTGTGTCACCCTGTGCATGTTTAAACTCAGTTTCTCAGAGACGTGTTGAGGTTCCCCTTATGGAAGGTGCTGAGGCCAGAGATGTATTATGGGTCCAGAGAGGGCTTATATTCATGCAGAGAGGCTATCCTTTAAACATCATGGTCTGAATGACCTGGGATATTTCAAACCTTATCAAATCTCAGTACAGAAAATGAAAGGATGTAACAAGGAAAGATGTCTTGATAGTTGCTTTTTTCCCTCTGCTTTCATATACTTTCATTACTGTCCCTGACAGAGACAGGATACTTGAAAGGTTGTTCTTCTGCTGGGGAATGGTCCTCTGTTACAGCTATTTTTTGATATAGATGATTCAGTGCAGGTATCACATTCAGATCTCTGCAGGTCTCAGTTTCTCCCATCCACCCTTTGTCTGTCTTGACTAATTTGGCTGTAAGTTTGAATCTTGGCTCCACTGGTTTATGGGAGCTTTGACATTAGCTTCACTGAGCAAAGATTTTCTCTTGCATTCTTTGAGCACAGGACTGTCTTTTATTATGTGTGTTCTGTCTCTAGCTCACTGGGGTGCTGAAGTCAGTTGGGACTGCCAGATGCTACTGTAATGTGAATAAATGTTAGTATACATGGAGGAAGAAGAGACATCGTATAGATTTTCTTTTAACCATTATATAAAAATCCTCTCAAACTTGAAGGACTTCAAGATATTATATTATAAATAGCTTTTTTATTCTTTTTGCAGGATCTCCAGCATTTTTTATGTGCAGACTGAGGGCTAACAGCTCTTCATGGTATTTACAGGAAAAATGCGTAGTGTTAAATAATCGCCACATGCTGTGGGAGGAACTTCTGTTTTTAATAAAACCAATCTGGTCTGGATCAATGATAAGAGGGCATAATTTCTTCAAATGGGAACCCAGCTCTTTGAAAGGAATCTTACATCTACATTAATCTCTGATCAGGGTCTGCAGGGTAAGCAGAAATCAGAGGCTTGGCTGTTTTATGAATAAAGAGTATTGTCCTTGTCTGAGGGGAAATTCTGGCAAAAACTATTTACTGGGAGAGAAAAAGGTTTTGGTGCTCAGGACAAAGTGTTCCAGAGTGTGTGGGGCTAATTGCTGCTCTCTCTTTCTTTAGGTGTACAGGCACTCATTCAAGAATATATTTACTGGTTGATTAGCTCTTGCATTAGGGCTCCCTTTTTTTTCCGGGAATGAATCCTTCCAGTTGCAAGGCAGGGAGCAAGAACTGAGCAGAACTGCTGCCCATATCACGATTGTCTTTAGCACTGTCAACTCATATATCATACATTATCACTTCTGTTCACTGCTGGCAGCAACTTTCTCTGGTTTGCATTTGTGTGGATGGTTCAATGCAGTTGAGTCAAGCCTCACTGGTTTCAAGGGGGCTTTGTTTGCATGCAGTGGTCCATCATACTACAAGGACCAAGTAGTAGGACTGAGGTCTTGTTATCTTTTCCCCTTTGCTATGTCTCTATCTTGCTGTTGGATCAGATCTCCAGTCTCTCCTCTACTGTTGCTGCATACACAGCACCAGTATTCTCCACCCTGCATTTCTTGCCATGATACAATCAATCTAATCTTACTGTCTATTGTTTGTGTAATTCATGCATTGATGCATGACAAATTGCTAAACAGAGGAAAAACAGAGGGATGTCTTCGGATTGTATGGATCCCAAACAGAAACTGCAGGGAGGAGAAGAAAAAGACAGCAGGTGTCCAAGCAAACCAATTGTTCTCACTGGACCCAGAGACGACATTTGAAGGGTAGCCACCAAAAGCAGAACATTTGAAGTAGCTGTCCAGTCACACAGCTACATTTGCTGCAAACAAAGTGGCTTGCAACTAGAAACACATTTACTTGAAGTTCACTTTTCTAAATATTACAGGTGAACCAAATCTCATGGATTTTCCCAGACTTACTATAAACAATAAGGGCATATGTGGTGCTTTCATCCCACTGATCTTAAGGCATTCCATAAATTCTATGCATCTTTCTTTTATAGCTGAAAAAGAGCAGAGAAGTGATTTACATAATGTCACAATGTAAATCAGCAGTAAACTGAAGAACAGACCATAGGTGTCCAGATTTCAACTCTACATTCATACCAGTAGATCTCAGTTGCACCTCTAGGAGAAAGGAAGACAGAACGGGCATGTAACAGATGATTTTGTTTTGTGTAAAATTGATGTGCACAGAAACTCAAATAGAGAAAAAAAAAAAAGCTTTAATTATGTGACTATTTTTTGCAGCTCTAAATACATATGCTGTGAATGCTTCCTTAGTTGAGTATTATTACATGTTTCAAGTAGCAAGTTTTCTAAAAGGATACAAAAATTTTACAGTTTCTGCTATGGATGTGACCACCAGGAAGATGAAAATTTCCACAGTGTTGGAACAAGAGGCAAACAAGACATATAGCCAACCATAATAATTACTTTTTGGCAAAGTGCTTAGTGGAAAATTTCCCATTGTCATTGTATAAACAATGCACGTTCTTCCATGAAACAGTGTCAGAATGTTTCTCATAAACATATGCACCATTTTCTCATCAGAAAGGTCAAGTAAAATAGCATCTATCAAGAGAAGCATTTAGAAGCAACCCACCTGTTATTGCCAGCCAAGAGCAACTCAGAGAAATGGTGCGAGTGTATCTTGGGGAAAGACAACAGGGTCTCTGTCTGCAGTGGATTTTTATGGCGTAGGAGAAGAACACACTGGTTTAAATTCACAATCCATTACTTTAAACTAGCTTTGTGAGGCCCATTAAAGTCAGTAAAGATAAATCATTGAGGTTTGGATTAGATGCCTCAATGGGAGTATTGAAAAGATATGTGCTAGCGTATCAATGGTAGAACTCTTTTAAGGATTCCTACAAGGTTCATCTACTTAGGAGGCTCACTTTTGAAACAGGAGTTAATACAATCAGCAGATGTCTTCCTAAAAAGTGCAGTGAGCTCAGACAAAGGTTATGGGCTTGAAGCGGAAATGACTGGACAAAATTCTTCAATCCGTGTTACACAGGACAACAAGCAACATTGTCATAATGATCCATTGGACTTTATTAACCACAGATCTATATTACACCTTACAGCTTGTAATCTGTGCAACCCTGATGATCCATAAATGAGATCTACAGATATGAGAAAGATGAGCATAAAACAGAAGTTCGATTCCACTTTGAAGCATGCTGTGTTTGGGTGATTTCTAAAGGAGAGAGGAGCACATTATCAGGAGAATATATTTATGGGTCTACCAATAATGAAAGCTTAGCTACTGAGAACATGCAACCAGGTAAAGAAAACTTTGCTTTTTCAAAGCGATCTTGGCATTTAAAAGTAAAACAAAACAGACAAGCAAACAAACAAAACAAAACAAAACAAACAAACAAAAATAATTACGAAAGTGTCTTCTAGGAAAATAAGTCCCTCAGATTTCATTCCAGATTTCAGTCACCTACCTCCCTGATTAGGGAGCCCTAAACATATGTATATGTAGTTTTATACATATGTATATAGATTCTTTTTAAAAAGTATCCTTTTCAAATCTGCAGTCAAAGACATTGGATGGTTCAGAGGACAGCTATGTCAGGGTAGGTACTGAACAAACAGTACTGAAAGGTTCCGGAGTGACTATAATGTATATGACAAAAGGAATGGGCCACTGAAATCTGAAGTCTTACAGAAGAGAAGTTTAATATACAGGTCATCAGGGAGAGGAGGAGGAAGAATTGGACAACTTGAAGGGCAAATCATGCTAGAATTCTCTTCAAGCCACTGAGCACAAATGACAAATACACCCAGAGACAACACTCATGTGCACAAATACGCTGTATATTCCCAGACACTGTAAGAAACATGTAAACATTCGAGCTTGCATTTGCATACATTCTGAAAATGCTAGAGGACGTTTTTGCAAGATATTATTTAATTTATTCACAAGGTCGATTTGGAAACAGTGTTCAAATGTTTTGGAAATACGTCAAGAACATTGTTTTATTTCATGGTATTGTGGTAGCATCTCATTATATTAGTCTAATATGAATGCAGCACAATGAAAAAGCTATTGTGATGGTATTGTACTAGGCTAAATAGATAGAATGTTATTACAGTACTGTAAAAAGAAAGATTTATAGGTTAGCATTTGCATTTATGAGTAAAAACAGCACATGCAGCCACATACTTGGCTTATTGGACTCCCAAGGAAACTAAACCTTTTGTTATATTCAGAGTAATCAGACATTTGAGTAGTGAACGACCCTGCTATTGTTGGAAAAAATCAGCAGCACGGGAGAATAGGTGTGTGGACTTTGCTTCTGGAACAGTTTCTTCTGCCACACTCCCCAGAGGTTTTATCCCCTTTCAGCAAGAACATCAGGATCCCAGACAGAATAGTATCCAATTACACATCAAAGCAGCATTTTTAAAAATTTTTTCTTTTTTTCAGGATTAGCAACTAAGGGGCACAATTTTAGTTTCTAAAGAAAAGCAGACAGTAGCGAAACAAAACTACCTTGTATATGCTGAAGAATGTCTTTGCCTTCTCCAGGATATTTTCCACTGTGATTACAGGCAGAGGTGATGGAGGAGAGCTGAGAGGATTTCTCTGTTTCCTTGCTAAAAACATTTTGCCAACTAAGAGGATTTTTCAGTAGGGCCTTTCTTCACCCCCTTCTCTCCCTTGCCAAGTTTGGATTGATGAGATCTATGAAGTTGCTATTTAAAGAAGAATATCCTTGTTCACTTTCAACTTAGGTGAATAAATATGTTGCGGAGAGGAAAGAAATCCTGAAAGCCAGATCCTCAGTGTTGTAATCACCACAGTTGTTCTGATTGGAATAAAACTACACTGACTTGTATCAGCCAAGGCTCTGGCTCAATACCATAAACACACCTTTGTAAGTAATTTTTGTTAAACATCTCTCCATGCTATGATAGTTGCTGCTGTCTCTTGAAAGAATACATATCTTAGTGACAACTGCTTCCAACAGGAAATCTAACATAATGATGAGAATTCTTAAAAACAGGAAATAGCACTCAGCTGTGGAATAAGGGCCTGAGGCAAAGCCTGTGGAAACCAGCGTGTATCATACAATGACTTCTTAAAGGTTTTGGATTATTCCTAAAAAAGCACATTAACAAATGTCTGAAGAAGACTGGTGCTTCTTTGTAAACACTGCTGTAAATTGAGATGTTAGTTTCCTTAGGAACCACTGAATATTCCAAATGAGATCACAAAGGTGGAAGACTTTCACATTTAAGTGAATTCTGGAGACAGCTTTTTACTGTGAAATTTTCATTTGAACTGGACCAATCCTGCTTGCTTTCAAGAACCACATGCTCATGTTCACTTTGGCAACACATGCATCAATTGGACATCAATCTGCAAGAACGGCTTTTCAATATTCACAGTCACAAATCACAGAATGCTTGGGGTTGCAGGGGACCTTGAAAGATCATCTAGTCCAACCCACCTGACAGAGCAGGATCACCTAGATCAGGTCACACAAGAATGCATCCAGGTGGGTTTTGAATGTCTCCAGAGGAGACTCCACAACCTCCCTGGGCAGCCTGTTCCAGTGCTCTGTCACTCTCACAGTGAAAAAGCTTCTCCTACTATGTTCCAGCTTGCACCCATTGACCCTTGTCCTATCATTGGACATCACTGAGAAGAGCCTGGCTTCATCCTCCTGACACTCATCTTTTACATATTTATAAACATTAATGAGGTTACCCCTCAGTCTCCTCCAGGCAAAACAGATCCAGCTCCCTCAGCCTTTCCTCATGAGGGAGATGTTCCATTCCCTTAATCATCTTTGTGGCTCTGTGATGAACTCTTTCAAGTTTCCCCGTCCTTCTTGCACTAAGGGGCGCATAAATGGGCAAAATATTCCAGATGCAGTCTCACCGAGGTAGAGTGGGAGGAGAACCTCTCTTGACCTACTAACCACACCCCTTCTAATCTTACAGTTATGGAGCAGGTATCTTTGTCTGACAAGGGATACCAACCAGACTGTGAAGCACTGGATGCTTTCTGCTAGATGCTGAATGTCTTCGTCACTGCTGAAAGTGCTCCACATCCTGACAAAGTTGGTCAGACAGGCAGGAGGACAGTGTTTGCAAAAAGCATTCCCTTGCACTTGCAAAGGAGAGGTTTGCTGTCCACACTCCTCTACACCAACAGCGTGCTTTAAATACACTGGCCAGTAGAAAACACTAAAAACAATTAATAGCTTTTTATGAGATTTACAGTAATTTTCCTTCTCTTTTGTCTTTTAGTGATTGAAATAACTTGCAGCAGACTTCTTCACACTAGCCAGCACACTTCCTCCAGTCATGCCAACCTAGCTGCACACCACTCCTGCCCCCCTTGGAAGAGAGAGGGACCAGCAGTAATGTTGCTGTTCAGCTTCAGAAACTGCCCCACGATGCCAGAGGCACTAACACTGTAGTCAGAAACTGCCTGGCTTACTTCCTTTCATGGAGTCTGAGTCCATCCTTATTTGCATACCATCTTATGTGCTACAGAAGCATTATAAATGGAACAAACTGAAATGTTTTCAGGAGTATTGAAGAAAGGGGGACCAGACAAGCTGCTGGCATGCTGCAGTCTGAGGAGAACTGTATGATAAACTTTTCTGCAGAAATTAAAGCTCTTAAAGTCTTGAACTCATTGGCATCAATGTCAAGACCTGTTCTAGCACATTGCCAGGGTTTCCTTCCAGCCACCTTAAAAAATTTTATTAAACTTGTTCAGAAATAAAAAATTCTGAGGAATCTGTGATAAAGTAATAAAATAATAACTAGATCTAAAAAGAAAAGGAAAATAAGAAGGCTTGGCCCATGGAAGCATTTTATGAAAGAGAAGGAGAGATTAAATCTTTAGGATGCTTACTAGAAATTTTATCTAACCTATTGATTTTAAGTAGAGAGCATTTGGGTGTTATGAGAAATAACAATATATAACTAATAAATAGATGGAAAAGTAGACAGGTACACAGACATTTATTGACTAAACCCAATAACATAAAGCTTTATATATCTGAGAAAGGTCTTTTCTCTTCTCCAGAAAATATATATATCAATCTTTGAGATGCTGGATCCTGTGGGATGCACAAGTTCTCTGTTTTTAGCAATATTAAAGTATCAATAAACAAAGGAGTTATTAAAAAAAATAAAATAATTCCTATTAGGAAAATAATGTTACTGAGCTGCCTCTGGTTATAAGAAACTACTTCTCAGAAACATCAATTAATTCAATTCAGTGTCTTAAGTGATTATTTAAGACCAGTTTAATCACAGTGAAACTATTTAAAATAAATATTGTGAGGTTTATTATCATAACATATCCTCCTCATCTTTTTAGGTAGAATCAAACAGAATTAACTCTGAGTTTGCTACCCACATCTTATTCATGTTAAACTTTTGTTGTTGACTGCTGAATTACAGATTGTTCCAAGCTTAATGATGGACTCTAAATCAGTTAAATACTAGGTGTAATTTTGTGCCAGAGAATTCCCATCCACTTGCTACCTACTGAGTTACCAGAATGAGTTCTGGACAAAGCCCAGTTGCTTTAAATCAAAACATATTTGGAAAAGAAGATGAATTTTAGGTGTCTCATGACAGAAGATGCCCATTCAAGTCACTGTCTTAAAAATATAACTGTTAGATGCTTATTCCCAGAATCATAATCCATGCTGTGCATTATAAAGAAAGATGTCTATGATCTTCTCACTAAAAAAAAGCCATCCTCAGGTCAGAAGAGAGTAGAAAATTAGAACAGCACTGACTGTTGTTCATTCCTGGATAGTCCTCTGTGTCACTTCCCTCACCACACAGAGGAACTAAACAGATCATTTTAGTCCTACAAATCACTTGCTAAGGTCAGGTAGATAGTTTTTTCCTTAGTAGGTGTGTGAAAATGAAGTACTTCTACCTTGTCATTATTTTCACAATGTAGAAATAAGTCCACTGACTTAAAAACGAACATATATGTTTAAAGCTAAGTATTTAGTCAGAGGTCTTGATAATTCAGTACCTTTATGCCGAAGAAGAAAAGAATAATCAACTTTGTTGTTTCATACTATCATCTCCCAGATTAATTCAACTTCTAAAAGCTGATCACACGTGCCATGATATTTGTGTTTGATTCTTCTTAGTGGGTCATGTCTTCAAATAGCAATCATGCTACACATTTGAAAATAGAAATATTTGTTAAAGCCAATGTTCATCCCAGAGGGATCTCTCTTACATGAGTGTACTGCTGGATTTTTGCGGTTTACAGGACGTAAAATAGGAAGTGGTTTATTGTTCAGTACAGAGCCTCTGACAGACTTTTAACTGAAAAATTGGAGACCATAAAACATCAAATGTTCATATCATTCAGTCCTACTATCATGGTTGAAAGGAAATTATTTGGTTCATTAAGTATTCTGCAGGTTAAAAACAAATTCTCTCCATTTATATTTATTAGCAGATCTAAAGAGCTATTGAGCTCACAAACCTCTTCTGGACTATTAAAACCATCCAGCACCAATTTTTAAGAGTGCTCGGGCAGCAGCTTTCAAGTGAGTAGCACCCAAAACCTGGGACAGAATTTCAGAGATCTCAACCTCCAGCACATTGAGTTTATTTTGGGGAATAAACAGGAAACAAGTCCTTCTAAAAATCTGTGCTTCATTATGAATTCTGAGTATTACTAAAAACCTGGCACCCATTGAAGGTGCTGAGTACTTGAAAACTCAGTGCCAGGTTCTCCTGAATTTCCTGTTGGAAAGTTGTTTGTATTCTAGACCTGTTTTATGAGTTAGAAATGTGTTTTAAAGGAATTCAAAGACACATATACAAGTAACAAAATATCTTTTAAAAATATGTTTAAATCACTGGAGTAGGAAAAAAGGGGGCTACTTTGTTGTGTGGCAATATCATTATATATCACACACCCAGTGGAATCATAGAGTCAGAGAGATACAAATGCGAGGGAAAAAAAACAACTCTTTTGGGAGAATGCTATTGGGATTCACCAGGAAGAACCTGGCTACACAAAGTTATATATAAAAATGCAGCTAAATCAATATGTAATATAATCCAAAAATTTTCAAAAAGAACAAGAAGAGGGAGTCATTCACATTTGTTTCTAAGGTAGTCTGAGATATCCCATCTGCACTGTAATCTGTGAAACATCTGGGGATGATATGAGAATGCTATTCCACCAGATGTGTTAGAAAATCTGTCCCTTATCAGGTGCAACAATGTGGACACCACCTTCGTAATGAGCCTGTAATCTTCTATCTCAGATGCTCATTCTAAGGAAGGCTCTGATTCCTCCTCTGTTGTATGATTTCTGTTTGTTTGTTTCTGTCCTCTGGCTTAGGTGGAAGCTAAAATGATTTGAAGTTTTGAGGGAAATTTCAGTGGAGACCAGCTGTGCCACGTCCACTTCTTCCTGGTGGTGAGTGTTTGGTGGATGACAGCTCCAGGGACAGTCCTGTCCTGGCCCAGCTTCAGGAAGGTGTCTATGGAAGGTAAGAATAGCTCTATCTGGAATATCTCTCAATCTGACCCCAAAGAGCAGATAATTTCCATCTGCAGCATGCCAATACAGGGTAACAGGGAGGTAAGACCATTGTATAAAATGATGTCTGTTTCATTTCATCCGATTCAGCCCAGTGAAAAATTAGTCCTGCACCCACCAACGTCCTTAAAGGAATATGCTCCTTTTAATGTGAAAGATGAAAAACAAGGGGAGGATAAGAGATAAAAAAGAAGAACTGTGATAACTGTGGGACCTGGAAGCTATAGTGTGCTCAATTAATTAGAATCTTCACTTGTTTAAAAAAAAAAAAAAAAAAAAAAGGTCTCTCTGTGCACATATTTAAAAACTGGTAATAAAATATCACTACTGCACCACTATGGAGTCTCTTTGAGATGCTCAATGAAATACTTGAATTACAAAGTAACAATTTCTATTGTTAGGAGTTGCTGCAATTCTCTTTTTATTGATGTCATAAAGTAGGTATTTATGAGATGAGGTTATTAAGATCAATAGTATAAATGGAACACCTAATTCTCTCTTTTTCAGGCCAGCACAAAGCATTCCTCCAGTGGAATCTCTGAGAATAAAAGGTGACTGGATACTGTCAGTTAACCCTAATCCAAATGCAAAGAGCTCACCCTATTAACAATGAGTCATTTTTCACATGTTTCTTAGATCTAAAACTATCTTGTCCCTAAGTAGCCTTTATGAAAAGTACAGATTTGAATTCATTGCAGGACTGGATTTGCCACATTTACAACGAACACTGAAACTCTATTTTTGCCTTTTTTAAAATAAGAAAGACAAGATGGAACTTTTTATTTTAAAATCCATCTAGTGGTGTGTTTTTAATAAATATGATACTTATTCTGTGAAAAAAGTCTTTTTGCAAAGACCAAAAATCTCAGATTATAGGGCTGATACTAAGTCTTCCCACCTAATGAATAATAAGTTGCAAAGAAACTATAGTATGGACTGAATTAAATTTATATACTAATGAAGAATTTAACCTGAAGTTATACAGTTTCACTATTCAGCCCAAGTTGCAGAAGATGATGTTTTTGAGCTGTCTAGTCACCAAGTTCTCTCAACTATTTTTAGTGATCTGGCTGTTGTTTGCCATTTAACTTTTTCACCTGTAATCAGCAGTATCAACAATCACTACTATTAAGCTCATGATTAAATAATATCAGCTTACATTACTTGTCATCATTAAGGCAAAAGATTTGCCAACAGCTGATCATAGAATCATAGAAAGGTAGGGGTTGGAAGGGACCTCTGGAGATCATCGAGTCCAACCCCCCTGCCAATGCAGAAACACCTTGGGCAAGCCACACAGGAACAGATCCAGGCAGGTCTTGAAAGTCTCTAGAGAAGGAGACTCCTCAGCCTCTCTGGGCAGCCTGTTTCAGGGCTCTGTCACTCTCACAGTAAGGAAGCTTTTCCTCATGTTGAGGTGGAACTTCTTGTGTTCCACCTTGCTACCATTGTTTCTTGTCCTATCACTATTCACCCTCTCAGTCTTCTCTTTTCTAGGCTAAACAGTCCCAGGGGTCTCAGCCTTTCCTCATAAGAGAGATGTTCCAATCCCTTCATTATCTTTGTATTTCTCTGCTGGACTGTCTCTAGTATTTCCCCGTCCCTCGTGAACTGGGGAGACCAGAAATGAACAAAATACTCCAAATGTGGTCTCACTGGTGCAGAGTAGAGGGGGAGGAGAACCTTCCTCAACCTGCTGGCCACACTCTTCTTTATGCACCCCTGAATACCAGTGGCCTTACTGGCCACAAGGGCACATTGCTGTTCCACGGATAACTTATTGTCCACAAGTCCCAAGGTCTCTCTCCATGGGGCTGCCTTCCAGTGGGTCTACCCCTAACCTGTACCCATACATGAGACCTCACCTGGAGTATTGCATCCAGTTCTGGGCTCCCCAATTCAAGAGAGACAGGGATCTGCTTGAGAGAGTCCAATGGAGGACTACAAGGATGATTAAGGGACTGGAAAACATGCCTTATGAGGAAAGGCTGAGACACCTAGGGCTCTTTAGTCTGGAGAAGAGAAGACTGAGAGGGGATTTGATA
>JANHGN010021104.1:7901-31320 GCA_024605025.1 Megaceryle maxima
CATTAAAAAAGTATATAATTAAAAAAAAAAAAAAAAAAAAAATCTTTATTTTGGTTCTTCATTTAAATGCACCCTTCTACTCCAGAATAAAATAAATTAATAAATTAAAAATGGATGATCGCTTACTTGCTAGACATCTCGAGAAACATTAGAAAAGCTCTTACCCTCCTTTAATACTACAACAGCTTGCCTGTAACTTTTTGTTAATACTAAGTTTGTGCCAGGGGAAAAGAAAAAAAAGAAAAAAAAAAAAAAAAAAGATTAACTGATTTCACAAACCTAACCCATGTACACCATGTGCATGGAATTTTCCACGTGCTAGATTGGAAATAATCAGACCAACATAGGAGGAAAGTTAAACTCTGCCTGTCCAAGTGTAAAAGCCATTTAACACACAGTAGCACTGCACAGCAGTCTGCATCAGGAAAGCGACTTGACAAAGCAACTAGGCTTTACCTAGAGCATAATTTTACACTAATTCAAGGAATAAAAATCTGCCTCTGGGGAAGGTTGTCAAGAGCCTTTTAAGTATCAAGTGTGGTCAGACTACCACTTTAGCCCTTATGGTGCTCATTGTCATAAACTTACTGTATCATTACCAGCTATCTCAGGGGGATCTACCAAATTAAACTGTTCTTGCTGATCTTTCAAAACACACACTGGGATACTGTGTGCTGCAGGAAAAAAAGTTGGAGAGAACCGCCACTGGTGCCTCAAGCCTGTCAGTGTTTAAAAGGCATGTTGATGATGCCCTTAACAACGTGCTTGAACTTTTGGTCAGCCTTGAAGTAGTCAGGCAGTCCAACGAGATGATTGCTGAAGGTCCCTTCCAGCTGAACTATTCTGTTCTATTTCAAGTATAAATTAGATATATTATTCTGGGCTCATAGTTATCATTGCCTGCCATTATAAAATTAATTCATTTTTTGCTTTCTTGCTTGATTCTTTCCTTCTACTGCACTTACATAGCTACTACCCGAACAACTTCCCATCTATCAAATTTACCTGGTGTTTCTGCTTTCTTTTTGTTTCTATGGAAACAAAGATGATTTTTAAGGAGGTTGAAAGAAATGCAGGTTATCACAAAACCATTCCTTAAGAACTGACATTTTGAGATAGTCTAGTTTTGTCCAAGAATTCCCACCTTGCTACCTTCCAAGAGGCATATTTTCCCCACAAAGTCCTGGGACGTCTTCTTTTGGTGTCCTTCTATTCATACAGAAATTGTAGACAGTTCCAACCTATTTAGGTGATGATATATAATATTTAAATATGAATAAAGTATAACACAAAAATCTTTACCATCCAACCTTTACATGCTTCTAAATAGAAAAGAAAAGCCATGGGGACCTCAATTAGATACCAGGGCAACTGAGAGTTGAGCACCAGATTGCTCATTGCTGCAACTCTACAGGTTCAGTTTGTCTGAATTCTCTGATACCAGGTGGAATGCTAAATGTGCAGTCACCAACCTAATTTCTCCACCTAGTTGTACCTAGTGGAAAGTTCAATTCCTGTTCTCTTATTAGCTTGAGCATGGACCTGCTAGAACATCCTTCTTTTCCTGACATATCGTGATTTACTTCCAGTTCAAACTAGGACATCAGGTAAAGAAAAGGTGGGAAAGAAGGGGAAAGATGATACATCTTGACCAGTCCCATTATACAGTCTGGATATAATTAAGCTACACCTGAAGTCTGGAAGCTGGGAAGCCCTCAGGAGTCCTACACCTGAAATATGTACTAAAAATTCCAGGATCCTGATCCTACTCTAGTTGAGGATGTCCCTGCTCTCAGCAGGGGGGTTGGACTAGATGACCTCTAGAGGTTCCTTCCAACCCAGACAGTTCTATGTTTTTATGTTTCTATTTCCTGGGCAATAAGGATATGTTTGCACTGCAAATGCCCAAACCAAAATCTTTCCCACTATGTCTGTATTAGACAATCTTCTGACACTGAATAAGGGTGCTCTGCTGTTTTCACTGTTCCAAGGTACAGGAAGATCAATAGTCAAGGTTTCACATAACATGAAGATATTCCAACCTGTATGTCCTTATTGTATATTCTAATGTTCATAATGGATGGTAGTAATTGCAGCTCCTGCTTCAGTTCTTTTCCTAGGTGCCCTCTAAGAGGTTTCCATTTTCACACCAGCTGCTCACAAAGTTGCTGCTGACAGTTTAAAAGTTACAATACTGTCACTGATTTTAGGATTTCCTTATATAACAGCATGTAATTTGCAGTGATTCCAGAGATGCTAAATAAAGAAAAGGAAAAAAAAAGGAAAAAAAAAGCACTAAATGAGACCTCACTAATATATTGCTCAAGATGGGGATTATTTTAGTTACTTCCATGTAAATTGACCCTAATTCAAATTTTTTGCCAGTCAGTAAGAAGTAAAAAACCCTGGGACAAAGCAGGATAATGATCAAGACATAGGAATGGATGTTCTAATGATATACAGGGTGGGAGACTTAAGAGATCTGGGGATTCATGGTCAGAACCTTTGCATCAATTAGGGAAGAAGAAAGAGATGCCTTCTGGGCAGCAAAATTTCCAGCTAGGGATTGCAGAAATGGGAAAAGTGAATATTCTGTTTGGAAGGAAGTTCCTAAAATAATTCTTAAGGACTAATCATGGATATCACAACAGACAGCTATGTAAAACATGCAGAATACAGTTAATACAGAAAAGAAAAATTAGCAAAATGTGCTAAATAATGCAGACAAAGCTTTAATGCAGGTATATGAAGCTACAGAAGATCTCATGACTACTTGTATCATTTCAGACAGTGTCGCTGTGCGAGACAAGATTCAGAAAAGATCTTTTTCAGAAGTGTACTTAATGTCAGGGAAAAAAAGAATCAAACTGCTTCTTATTACAATATTTGTTTGTCTTGCTGCCCTAGGTCAATCTCAGATTTTCTGTGTACCCAATGCCAATGAAGTGGGATAGGGTTCATTATCACCAGCAGCTGCTGGCCCAAGCAGTTAGGAGGGGCTGCAGCTGGGAGGGGAGGGGCCACAGCCAAGATGAACAACCCAACCAACCAATGGGATGTTTGGTACTGTACTGAGTCCTGCACCCTGGGGAAGGTGCCTGTTTTCACTTTTTTTTTTTTTTTAGCTTGTTGCTGGCGCAGGGAAAGCCACATTTTGGGTACAGGTAGACCCTCAAGGTTTATATCACTCATTTTATATATTATTTCGTGTTTCACTGAGAGTTCATCTCTGCTTCTTTGTTTCTTTTATGTGAAAACCTGAGCTGTTAAAGCAGCAGTGGATATAATCAAATTTTTTTTAGGGAAGCCTCTCCCATGACAATTCTCTTTGCTCACTTTGTTTTTTTCCTAACACTTATCAGGGTCACTTAAGTTAAAGCTGGGCAGTTGCAGTCAAGATCTTATTTTGCTAAGGAGTACTTTCTGTAGGCTTCACCCCATGACAGTAAAACAGTGTTGTTCAGAAAATGGAGCTGTCTACAAAGTTGATGCCTCTTTTTCTGTAAACAGGGAACAAAATGGCACAAATGAGACAGACCCTGTGTTCTTTACCAGCCAGGCTTATCTTTGAGGCAAGTGAATTATGACTGAAGAACTGGTTTCTTTCTGTCTCTGATATCATTCCTTTGAGGCCATGGAAATGAGTGCAGCTCATTTTTGTATTAAGTGCAACTTGTTTCCTGGGTTTCTGACATTATGTCTGAGCAGCTTGTTTCCAAATTCCAGAGTGCTTGTGACTGATGCGAGAGAGTTCTGCCCTGAGCACTTGCAGATTTGCAGGCGATTAAACTGTCCTGAAAGACCGATACCAAATGTGAGTGGACAATTTTTGCTTCTAATCATTCTGCCTTCAATTCACTGCCTAAAAAAAAAAATGCATTGTGGTCTTTCAGTACCTTGTGAAAACAAAATCTGTTACTATTTCAGCAGTATTCAGATATTCCAGTGATGAGTACCTTTGGAAAATCTGGGAAATTTAATAATTCTCTCTTTAAGAGTGGATTTTAAGAGCATGCAGTAAATATGGCACGGACCAGACTTTGAAGGATGAATAAAATCCAAAATTTTGTATAGCTGTTTATTAAGCACTGTTCATTTTGTGTTCTGAATAAGACAGGAGACCTCTTTAACAAAGCAGTAGATGATTGATAATGTTATTAAAGAGATCAGAATACTTAATACTACAGTATTCATACTATTCCTTTAAAGAAAGGGTTTTGTTGGGTTTTGTAGAATTCTTTTTCTTTAATTTTGAGGTATGGAAACCTGTGGTTACCACCTACAAATGTCATAAAGAAGGAAAAAAGCTGAAAATACATAAAGCAATATTAAGTATTTAGTAGATAAGAGAAATTGTGAGTTTTCACTCTGCCTTACCTTCTAAACAGATAGGAGCAATCAATGAGATTTAAATACATCAAGTTGTTTTTTTTTTTTAAAGGTCTGAACAATGAATGATTGAACAACAGGATGAGCTGGAACATATGACAAGGAGGCCAAGGATGTTGCAAGTTTCAAAGGTAGATTAGACATGGATATAGCTTCAGGAATGTATAAAGTTCTATGTTTCAGTGCTAGAACCTATTTTGAAAGGGAATTAAAAATATACTTATCTGGTAGATGGTTCATAAAGCAGCACTTCCACAGATGTCAAACTCTTTGTGTCTCCCTTTGAAAACTACAGCCATTGACAGAAAGTTTGAACTTTTTGTGACAATTTCAGTGTCGATTATTTTAATTTTTTTCCCACAAATTATCTTCAGATATTTGTAAAATACATGTTGTATAGTCTTTCTTTCCCACTCTATCATTTGTTTAATACTGACAAGGTATAGGAAAATTCTGTGATGATGATTTTTGTACAGGTGATTGATATATCAAAGTCAGTAAAAACATTACAACTTAAAATCCTTTAATAATGAGAAATACTTTATTGGAAAGCTCATTTGGAGCACCAGAATTATCTTTAGTCTTGATTCTGTGAATTATGCTTCTATTTTTTCAGACGTACTTGAATTCTGTTTCTTTATTTTGGGCTAAAAAGTGCATGTCATTTATAGAAGGTGATATTTATGTGAGCATACAAAGTGACACTTGGCAACTACATTCAGTTGTTGCAAATGAATAAAGCAGGCACATTACAAAAGTCAAACTCTTACAGGAGTTATCAGACACATCTTTGAACCTATCAAGGAGTTCACATTTTCCATTAATAGTGCCACCATGAATACCATTAAACACCTTGAAGTTCTCAGTTAAAATTCTCACTAATGGAACTGTCATAGTACTTTTCATATATAGGCTGCAGATGAGGGGGGAAGAACAGATAAATGCTATTGTATCCTTAAGGCATATATATGTTTGACAGCAGGTAAGTACATGGATTGTTTAATTCAGAGCATAAATTACAGTATATTGTAGAAAATGGGAATTCAAGTGAGTATACAGATGTCCGTCTTTTATTTCACAGCTCAAACATTTAAGATTTGCTGCCCTTGCTGCTTCAAATCCAGGAGTTATAATTAAAGGTATTTAGTTGCCAAGTAATGGGGCTTAGTAATAGAAAGGAGGAAGAAGCAATACAAGTTATTAATGAAGAATGCTAATGAATAAATGCTCCCCTACAGAATCTGACTTCCCAGATGTCAGTCTCTCTGAGAGCTTGGACTCTATAGCAGCCATTACTTGCTGCTTTTCAGTCTATTGTAGAAAGATGGGGAAGAGGAATAGTGATGTAGGATGTGTTGGGTCTCCATTACTTGGTATCTGTCTGCTAGTCACAGGTAGCATCAGAACAGCCTATGATTTGTAGAGTGGTGCAAGACTATTTTGCCTGCTTCAACTTGTTAGTATTTCTGGCACCATGTCTCTGCCATGGAAAAGAAAAGTTTCAGCAGGCTGTTGCTACTAAAAGACATTCTCCTTTAATGCCTCCCCTCTTGCTGCTACTGGGGACTGGTTACAGAAGCACCCTAGAAGACCTGATGAGAGCTAGAGCCTATTGTGAGCACCATCTACTGTGTAAAAGTCTAATTTCTGTAGCCCATTGGGGTTTTTTTGTTGTGCTTTCTTTTTCTCCCATAAAGCAGTGGGTAGCTCCCCCCCAAAGAGCAAGTAGAAATTAAAAGGCAAAATACTGCTTGAAAGTAGCTGAGTTTACAAATGCTGAACGGAGCGTTCAAAGGTAAGTCAGAATAACTGGTGCACTCTGCTCATAACATGCACTTGTTTATTTTTCATTTGAGCTCATTTCAGTCAAGAAGACTCTGCTATTTACTTTAACTGTTCCACTTTAGGTTTTCTTCCAACACCCAAAAACCAGCCAAGTTAGGACAAAATGATAGCTTGGAGCTTATAACTTGCTGTTCAGATTTCAAGAAATTTGACATTAATTTAGCCACATGCCTGCTGTGATGTTAGAGCTCTTCTCAGCCATTCTTAAATGAAAATTGTCTCATAAGATAGTGGCATGAGTAGGAGATCTAGTACCTAGATCTCCTTCCACACTATGCTTCCAGAGGGCTGCAATATATTCTCTAAATGGAAACAAAAGATAATGGTAGATGTTGATTCATTGAATCTTGTTTCAGCTGAGAGAATTCTAATTACCAGCTTCTTTTGATAACTCTATTACAGATTTTCAAACCAGTTTATGTACAGACTTCCCTAAGATATATTTGTTCATCTTATATGATCATGACCATAGCTGACCTGGTTTTGTCTGTGAGATGTTCAGCAGTTACTTCAGTTACATTATAAATATATGTACAAGGATATGGATCACACCACTATATTGTGATGGTTTCCCTGAGAAAGGTTAATGGGCAGAAATACTTTATCTGCTGAAAACACACTGTTACATTTGAGCACCTTTCACCTCTGTTGTGCTGGTTGTACTCATCAGTTGTCTTACAGAAAGCTGTTAAATAATTTTGTGGTTTTAACAACTTTAACTAGAGAAGATTTATACCATAGTTGATGATAACAGTTAATTATATTACAGGTGCCATAAGGTTACTTTACACTCTAAAGAAATCTATTGTGCTTGAGTTTTGCTTTATATTTCCAGTAAATGTACTTATTTCCCTAGCTGTGTAATTAAAATACTTTGATAATAATCTAATGGGACCAGGAAACAATTTCATAGATAAAGTCTATCATGACTGCATTACTGTTATAACCCATGTCTGTAAGTAGCATAGTAATCAGAGCCATTTGTAGTGTTATTTATCTCCTGTTCCAGTGGTATAGCAGACTTTCTTTGAAGCTCTGCTCCATCTTCCACAAGGGTGCAACTGACCTTTCTAATATCAAGGTCTCAGTCCCTTCCTTCTTTTTGTACTCTTTGTTTTCAAGCATATTTGATATATACAAATAGATATGATGTTTCTGTGCCCCTTGAGCAGCAGGAGAGACAAAACTCAAAACTTTTGATTCACTATGAGAGAGGTCTGACCCAATATCTTCAGAACAGAAGACATAAGCCATGGCAGTCACATTTTTAAACGCAGAACAATTACTAGGCAGCCACTGATTTACTGTGTAAACACATTAAAATATCAGTAGACAGGGATAAATTAAACTAATGCCTTGGTTCTAATTAAGCCTTTGATTTCTGAAGTGATTTTCTGTTAATACACAAGAAAAGGCCTCCAAGGCTACATCTATCCTACAAAATTAAACATACCCAATATTGTTTTCTGGCACTGAGACAAGCTGGCATGGAATAGCCCCCACATATTGCTGCACTCTCTCACACTCCAGAACAAGATGACAACATTTGATGATCCTGAATGGTCCTGCTCACTTGGTGATCCTACCTGGAACTGCTTTGGAAAGAGCCTGGGCTGACTATGTGCCAGGGATCATTTTAATCCTTTAACAATGCAAGTAGGAGTATAAGGTCACAACAATTGAACTGTGAGAATGGTTCATTTCCAGTGCCCAGGAATGTTCTCCAGCATCACTTTGCTTAAATCACAAGCACCATTTTTGCCAAGAAACTTCTTATTTGTTGGTGGACTATCCTGTCATCTGTACAAAGTATGTTTTCTCTACCACTTAATAATAAAAGTCTAAAAAAGCAGAGACATTTATTCAAGGTATTGTAAACTCGAAGGGAGTCTTATTCTCTTCAAGTCACAAGAAGTATCACATCCCCCTTTTACTTTTACATGGGAGACATGACTATATATGAAGTCACATCAAATGTCTGGTTTGCTTTGTGATCTGACATGAATATGTCAAATGTATTACTGTGAAATTCTATTGTGTGGATATGCTGATATTTATAAAAAAAATAAAGTGAGAAGGAGAAATAAGTACTTTTGCAGCCCATTCTTACCAAATTGGCAAAAACATTTTTACTATTAAAGTGGTGCCCCAGCATTTTTGGGTAACAAATTCACTTTTATTCCTATGCTACCCCATTACTTAGCTAATTAATTTTATATTCTCCTAAAATAAAATCCAGTTGATTTGTGGTTTATACTTTTCTTAAGGGGGAGATGAAATTCTTAGTTTGGCAATCTGTCTTTTGTAGCCTTGATGAAGTAGACTACAAAAATTTTCTTATTTATGTTGTTTGCTACTGATACACACTTAAAGACAATATTAAAATTCATTTGCTATCATTCCATTTTTTATATATAGGCTGTTCCCTATGTCCTGAAAATTGTGGTAAGATGTTATGGTACAATATTTACCACTATAGTACAGCGAGTGCTCACTTACAACATTAGAGGTTTACCTGGCAATATGCATACTGAAAAGAACTCTAGGCAGAAGTAAAGAACTGCTTTTTACATCGTGGGAGCCTTTCCTCCACAACTCAGGGAGCCTTTATTTCTCTTTGTGGAGAAGCAGCAAGTATAATGAATTCTTGAAGTTATCTACTATTAATCTACAGGGATCCAAACCCTTCTTTCAACCACTCCTCAAATGTTCCCTTATAGTAGATAGAAACTCATCTTTGTTGTGGAGGGAGATACTGTTGTATGCTAAACAATCTTTTAGACCTACAGCTCCTATCCTTGTTTGACTCTCACTGACCTCTAATCTTACATTTGTTCTAAAAAAAAGTAATATCATATCAATGTTTTAAAGTAATCCCTTGCATATATTTTTTAATTCTGACTCCAGTTCTACAGTGACAATTTATACAGATTGCAGAGAGCTATTGATTTCTGCTGGACTCATCAATGCATTGTTGTTTCTGTGACTCACGTAGAGCTACTCTGAAATTATTTGATAATGCTACAGCATTACTAGGTTGACCTAGTGATTTCTATACAAATACTTTGACTTGAGTGCCTCTTACGTGGAGTTGTCAGAGATGGGTCAAGCAGAAAATAGGAGATGACTCATGATAGGCCACAAAAGGGTCATTAAGAGATAATGCCAGAACTATTAGATTTGATGGCTCTGGCCTCTGACAATTTAGGGAATTGGTTTGGCCTGAGGGGAAATAAAAGCCTGCCAACACAAACGAAACAATGAAGACACCTCTCTGTTATTGACATAGACATCATCTGGGGCTATGACTTGATAGCCATACTGGAAAGAATCTACCCAGATACATGTAGAAACGTGGGGTGTGGGGAGTTCTCATCACCTACAGCATTATTGTAATAGAAACATAGAATTGTTTGGGTTGAAAGGGGACCTTCAAGGTCATCTAGTCCACTCCCCCTGCAGTGAGCAGGGACTTCTTCAACTGGATCAGGTTGCTTAGAGCCGCATCCAAGATAGCCTTGAATGTTTCCAGGGATGGGGTATCTATCACTTCTCTGAGCAACCTGTTTATATTTCACCACCCTCATTGAAAAACATGTGTTCCTTATATCTGGTCTAAATCCACCCTCTTTTAGTCTAAAACAATATTGCAATAGGCCCTGCTAAAAACTGTCTCCTTTCTTACAAGCCCCTTTAAGCACTAAAAGACCTCAGTAAGGTCTCCCCAGAGCTTTCCCTTCTCTGGGCTGAACAATCAAAATTCTCTTAGCCTTTCCTCATAACAGAGGGGTTCCAGCCCTCTGATCATTTTTGTGGCCTCCTCTGAACCTGCTCCAACAGGTCCATGTCCTTCCTGTGCTGAGGACTCCTAAGCTGGACACAGTGCAGGTAAGGTCTCACCAGCACAAAGTAGAGCAACAGACTCCCCTCCCTCAACCTGCTGGTGATGCTTATTTTGATGCAGCCCTTGTGGGCTGCAAGCACTGAGCTGATCATCCAACTGGTCACACCTCACACAGCTGTTCTCACTACTGCCACTTGGTACCACTGAAAGGCTCTGGTGCTCCCCGAGCCTGATACCTGGATGGCTGCATGTTTTTGTGGGAGTTCTGTCTGGGTTGCCACATCCATCCTGGTGAGTGCAGAGGACAGAGCTTTCTGCCAGGTGGAGGCCATAGCTAAGCTCATGAGAGGGCAGTGACCACCAATGGAACTCATGTCTTGAGCTGGTAGGGTAATACAATCTTCCATGTGAACTGCTGCACCATGCCCTGTTTGCCCACCCTGGTCACAGTGCTCCTGGTCACTGTTTCTCCCCAGGCTGCTTTTCATGAGTGCAGGGCTGGACACAGTTGCTTTAGCAGCACCCAGATCTCATCAGCATGTCCCAGGAGAGCTGCTGGCTCTTGGCAGGTCTCTCCTCTCCTGGTGTTTTCCTACCTCAGGAGAATCCCCTATGCACTGAGATCTGCCACTTGGCTGCAGATCGTGCTGGCTCCAGAGTAGCTCCCCTTGGGAACTGATGATTGTCATTTGGAAAGGCGTGAAGAAAACAGGCATGTAAATTATTTCACACCTTATAACTCCTAGTTTTTATAAAGCGCTTTGGTAACATCAGAATAAAAGTGCTCTGGTTTAAGAATGATGTTGGGTCCCCTCAGCAGACACAGGTTCATAAGGGAAGAAATCATAGACTCTTAGAATTATTATGGTTGGAAAGGATCATCAATCCAACCTTCGTCCCAACATCTCCCAAACTACTAGACTACAAAATGCAGTGGGCTGTAGGCTTACACAGAAGAAGAGTTTCCTCCAGTCCATGAAAGTGCCCCTAGTGCTCAGAATAGTACATTTCACAACACCAGGTAAAGAAAAACCAGGGCCACAAAATTACCACATAGTTAAGAAATTTGTTTTAGGTTATCCACAGAAAGAACAAACTCTGTATTTGTAGTACATCGGCAGTTTCTCACTGAAGCATGAGAGAATATTATTCATTATTAATGTTTTCTTTGCCAACTTCAAAGACTCAGACTTCCCATAAAATCAAAAAACACAGTCCCTCAGTCCCTGGTTCACATCCCTCTTTAATGTTATTACCAGTAACCTCCAACTTATACACAAGTCAACAGACTATTTCACTCTTATGTTCACGGCTTTTAGTGAGGAACCTGTTTACCTTTAGATTTGCTAATGTCTAGGAAGCTGCCATCTTCCCACAGGGAGAGTCAAGAGATCTCTGACTAATGCTATCCCTTTATGTTCCCCCATTGTTTCTTTTTCTTGTATGCCTTCTAAGCATTTTCTTGCTTAATTTATCTTCTACTCCAGTTTAAGCAACGGAAAGGAGAGAGCTGAGCTAACCAAGAAAGAAAAAAGCCATGCAGAAAAGTTATACAGAGCCATAAGGAAAAAGCTATTGGACTATTTATTGCATAACTTGTACCAAGACATTTATTGTCATTATCTGGCCATTCCTGCAGCATCACATTTTCAGAAACACTGTGAACATCAGCAAATTTTTTTCTGCTTGGGGCACTCATTAAAAAGGTGACTTGAAATAGAAAAAATAGAAAAGCCTCTTCTTTTAAATAAATAACTAAAAAGTATTAATGTGATGCATCTGTTTATATCAGATCAAAGAACCATGACAGAGGATGTCTGGTAGAAGCTTATAGGGAAGTACAAAGTGTTTATGTAACCTGTTGACCACCAATCTGGAGCAGAAATATCCACAGGATTTACTTACTGGGAACTGAGTTCTTCAACAGGCTCATGGTTTGCATGCATCTTATTTTGACTAGGCTGCCAGAGAGACCACCATGCTTGTTCTGCATGAATTGTGAACATGAAGATTTCATTTTATACTTACTGATATCCCAGTATCACTGATAGAATCACTGACAGATTATTTCAGATTTCAAAGGTCCAACTGAGAGCTGAACCTGGCAAAGCCGTGGGATGTTAAAACCAATAGTATTTTTTTATTTACAATCACATTTCAATTTGCATTCTTATAAAAGCTTGTAACATAAGGTAGCTTATTAAATTATTTCAAAACCAGATGTTCATTTTATGACAGTGTAGGTCAGCAGAATGATTCAAAATGTTCCACTTCTGAGTAAAGATACTTTTTCCTGTGCTTAGTAAGAAGGCTGTATTAGTGACTATATCTGTAATACATATCAATACTCATTAATACACCCCCAAAGACATAGACACAGTTTTCTAAAAGCATAAAACTATTTTTTTCCCCTTAATTCTTTAAGAGTGGAACAGATTGACAGAAAAATTGGTTTCCTCTTTTTCAAGATCATTAAGGATCCAAACCTCTGAGCTTGCTGAAATGTCTGTTTGAACAGAAGCATTAACAAATTTGTACAGGGCAAAAGATAATGAATTTTATTCATAGTCAAGTTTTTATTCATGCTGAAAACACGATCAGCATTTCATACTTCTAATAAAAAAAATCCTGTTACTTTTAAAGCATAAAAGGACAATTTTATATTTTTCTCTGAATATATCATCCTGACTTACATAACTTTGATATGATAAAATTGCATGAAGCAACATATGTCCATTGTCTTAAGTGGGCATGATCAGTATTCCTCAATACATCTCAGACTATTTTAAGCTAGTATGATCATTTTTGAGGTGAGAAAATTAAGGTATAAGGAAGGCAAATGACCTGCTAATAGCAAACAAATTAAATATTTATCACACTGTACTCAGCATCAGTGCAGCTTCACCTTGAGTGCTGTGTGCAGTGCTGGGCCCCACCATTTAAGGAGGATGATAAGGTCCTTGAATGCATGCAGGGGAGGGCAACAAAGCTGATGAAAGGGCTGGGAGGCATGTCCCCTGAGAAGTGACTGAAGACTCTGGGCTTATCTGGTTTGGACAAAAGGAGGCTGAAGGGTGATCTCATTGCTCTCTACAGCTTCCTGCAGCGAGGAAGTGGAGAGGGAAGTGTTGAGCTCTTCTTTCTGGGGTCCAGTGACAGGATGCATGAGAATGGTTCAGAGTTGTTCCAGTGGAGATTCAGACTGGACATTAGGAAACATTTCTTTACCAAGAGAGTGGTCAAACCCTGGAACAGACTTCCTAGAGAGGTGGTCAATGCCTCAAGTCTGTCAGTGTGTAAGAGGCATTTGGACAATGTCCTTAACAATGTGATTTAACTTTTGGTCAGCCCTGAAGTGGTCAGGCAGTTGGACTAGATGTTTGTTGTAGGTTCCTTCCAATTGAACTAAACGTTTCTTTCTATTCTATTCTATTCTATTCTATTCTATTCTATTCTATTCCATTCCACTCAGGAACCCATTCCTATTTTCTTAATCCAACCTGCAATTCTGACAACATAACTGACCTTAGTAAGAGGGAAAAATGTTGGGTTGTTTCTTTGTTTTTTGTTTTTTTCAGAAAACATCTAATTCCCATGTCTAGTAATTGTTAGTTTTACTTTAATCCTACAGACAAAAATGTAAAAATTATATAAGGTACTACGGGTAAAGCAAAAGAATCTGTAATAAACTGCTGACCACTTCCAAGAAGTGTCTCCTGTTCCTTCTTTACACCTCATATTGCTTTATGTGTAAAGCAGCTGTTCTCAAACTGTGAGCTTGGCACCATGGGGAGTCTTTGATCTTCTGTAGGGGAGAATACAAATAAGACAAGTTAAAACAGAAATGTTTGTTACTTACCCTCCCCAACCACTATGCCTCACACTGAACAACTGCCATTTAGCACTTGCAAAAAAAATAGAAGCTCCTTGTGGTATCTGTTTCCCTGATTCATCTTTAAATGGATTAAGATTTAATAGCTAACAAGTATAAAAATGTTACTATACATGTGTACAATGCTAGGAAGCACTTCAGGCTGTGGTCAAAAGTAAAGGATTGACATACATAAAGAACAGGTCCAGAACTTGTTTGCATTTTAATAAATATTTGTCATCAAATACGGAGGGACAAGGACATAAAAACTACTTTCAGGGGTAAGAGAGAAACTCAATGACTTGAGTCTGCCTAGGGATTTGGAAGAGATTACCACACCTAAAGCAGTGGTGGTAGTGAATAGGTTGCAGGAGCAATCACATTTTGAGAGAAATATGCAGGTATGAAACTAAGAAGAGGTCACCAGGATAAGATTGTGATCAACCAAGGAACTCAGCTGTAAAACTGAAGGACTATGGCAAAGGTGGACACCATTACAAACTGCCACTGAGACTACTACCAGCATTTAGTTCATCTCTGATTTCCCATGTTCACATCTGCAAAAAAGGGCTCTGAAGGGGATCCTGGGAGCTGCAGACCAAGTCTCACTCACTACTAAGGTGATTGAGTCTATAATAAAGAATTACATTACTGAGCATATATATAGTATATATATATATACATAAAATAGTATGCTGAGGAAGAGTCAAAGCCTTCTGAGAAGGGCAATGCTGCTTCACTGACCCGCTGGACTTCCACAAGTGTGTCAGCCCACAGATAAAGGAGAGACCATGAAAATAGCATAACTGGATTTTTGATGATGTTCTGCACCCAAGTCTATTGAAGAAACTGAGCAGGCACCAGGCTGGGAGAAAGTTACTTGAAAGATACAAAGAAAAGGCTAAAACTTAATACCTATTTATTTTCCCAATTGGAGAAGAGTCAGCAGTGGATTCTTCCAGTGATCATTCTTATTCAACTTTTCAGGACATGAGGAAGGGGCTATGCAGTACATTTACAAGTCTGTAGATCATATTAACCTCTTGCAAGTAGGCAAATGCCTTACTAGCAAGAGTACTGAAAAAGGACTCAGCAAATAAATGCTTGGACTAGAAGGTAATAATTGATCTTCAGTGGACATAAACATATGAAGTAATTTATTTAAGGGAAATATAGTCTGAATTGTGGCTCCATGAGGCTGAATTTGGTACTGGAACTTAAGAAAAAAAGTTAAAAGTTTGCTGGATAAGTGGCTAAACTTGCAGCAGGAGAAACAAAATGTATGCAAGTATGCTCAGGTCAGATACTGAGAGGAAGATGGAGGATGCAATTTTGCTATTAAATGAAATACTGCTGTCCTAGACCATAGCATTGTATATAGTTCTGGCCTCTACATCTCAGGAATGACATAATCCAGTTAGGTAAGATACAAAGTAGAACACTTAAAACAGTGAGGGCAATAGAGCAGCTTCTAACTAAGGAGAGCCTGAAGAGCCTGTGACCCTTTAAATAGGAAAGGAGAAGGCTGGGTGGGGAAAATGACTGAGACTTACAGAGGACAAGGTCATTTCAGTACCAAATCCAACCAGGCTGAACCACAGGTTTTGGTCAAGCTAATATTAAGTTGGTTTAAAATATACAGAATAAGGTACTTCTTCATATAACAAGCTTCTGGAATTTGCTGCTACAAGATTTTGTAGGACTGGGCAATATTGTCAAATTTAAAAGGATTAGGTAACTTCATGGACAGTTCTAAAAAAAGAATACTAAACTAAGTCATGGATGTGTCTGCCATCATCACCAATACAGCATTTCTGGATGGTGCAGAAGTATTAAATATCTCTAAACATCATCTCTTATTTCCTGTCCTAGCAGATTTACCCCTAAGGACTTGGTGGCTGGCTGTTAAAATCTCTCATTGAGAAAGGGTAAAGATTAACTGAAAAGAACAGAGCAAAAATCCAACAGTCACAACAAATAAAGAAAAGGAAGAAGGTGAAAGTAAATAAACCATAGATACAAGGAAATTCAGAGGGACTTTTCACAAAGGACCCTACCAGAGCCCACCACTCCCTGATGACATCCAAGGATCCAGTGGATTAAATTAATACAAAGGTTTGTTAACAAAAAAGGTCAACAATTGTCAATAGATACCATACACTTAGGGTCTCAAAATAATAAATTATTGATATGTCAGGGAAATCTATTAGCAAAAGGTTTATTTTTAAGTGCAACTTTCAAAGAACTGAAAAAAAAAAAAAGGAAAATGGGTTTCTTTAGTGTTTTAAAGTGAATCAGCTTTTGTACACAATGGTTTTTGCCACTCGGTTTAAAAGACTCTAAAAGAAAAAGAATACTTTAGTTTCTTGCTATTTCATGAAAAGACTAGAGGCCTTCATCTGAAGTAAGTCTGGAAACTTTTTTTTACACGTATTCTCAAAGGTAGTTGACAGCTCAAGTCTAAACATGTGAATAGGATTAAGAAGAGGATTTTAGATTGCAAGCTTATGACACATCACCAACATATTAACTGTAGATACAATGTATTTCTGTTTAAAGCAGTCCCTTTCCTGTGGAAATGGGTATCTGTCCTGGCATCCCTGGGTATGAAAGTTCAGTCCATTAATAAGGAAACTGTTGAAAAGACCAACTCAACAGGAATAAAAACCAAAACACAACAAAAGAAACAAAACCCCAGAAAATTGCTGAGAGAAGTTCATATTCCAGGTAAAGTTATTGCTGAAAAAAGCCCTAGAAAATAGTGTCATCAGCATGAACAGCTGTAGGAAAATGGTTTAATAAAAATAACATAATTTAGCTGCCAGGGCCCAGGGACTGTTTGACAGAGCACAGTGAAAAACCAGAGAGATTGCCTAAAGAGATTCTGAAAGAGTGAGATTTGAAGCTTTTTTTTTCTTACGGAACTTGAGAGCTTCATCTGGCCATTGCTGGACTGGAATTCAACAAAACACATGAAAGCACACAGCTTTTGGAATAGATCATCTTAAATTTTTTTTTACATCTCAGATATGTTTTTCTGATACAAGTTAATACAAAATTTAATAACTGAAACAAAGTGAGCAGTAGAAATAAGGTGAATAACAATACTTTTGTGGATTCATTTGGTCCCAGGTTGTCACACATGGTCTCAAAATAATACTACAGCCTCAGTAAATTTCAGGTAAAGTTCAATGCATTGCAGATTTGATTCAACATAAATAAATAAATACATCTCTAGCCCTGAGGAAAAAAAACCCCCACATTTATTATCTTAACATATACAAAAAATATCACAACTCATAAAAGAAAATACAGTCTCATTGATATATTTGTATTTTATCAAAAGACATGAGGAAATATGATTTATAATGTTACAGAGCAGCCATCATTTTATCTGTTCTTACTCAAATACACTCTGTTTTTCACTGTTCAGAATATAGCAGTGTACAACTAAACTCATCTAAGCTGAATGTAACATCTTTTCACAGAAGTGAAAGGAAATACTAAAAATGCAGAAGCTATCCCATAAAATCTGTTGTTTCAGAAGCAAGAGTGGACAGATATGTACAAGGGCAAAATGTACAACAATCATGATAGCAATATAATAAATTAAATTATTCAAATTAAACCATTAGCATATAACAAAACAGCATATTTTTATTCAAGCTATAGAGATAGAAATCATATTATTATTAAAGTTTAGTATTTAACAGAAAAACATTTATTAAAAGACCCTCTTTCTTATAGAATCATAGAACCATCAGGGTTGGAAATGACCTTCAAGATCATCAAGTCCATCTGTCTACTAATTGTTATCATAACAACTAAACCATGTCCTGAAGTGCCACATCTGGATTTTTTTTTAAACCCCTCCAGGGATGGTGATTCCACCCCCGCCTTGGGCAGCCTGTTCCAAGGCCTCACCACTAAGAAAAGAAATTTTTCCTGCTATCCATCTTAAACCTCCCCTGGAGCAACTTCAGCCCATTTCCTCTTGTCCTATCAGTAGTCACCTGGGAGAAGAGACCCCTTAGCCTCCTCTTCTCCATACTAAACAACTCCACGTCCCTCATTTGCTCCCCAAGATGGTATTTTCTCCAGACCCTTCCCCAGCTTCACTGCCCTTCTCTGAACTCACTCCAGCACCTCAATGTCTTTCTTATCCTGCAGCGCCCAAAACTGCCCCAGTGCTCAAGCTGCAGCCTCACCAGTGCTGAGTCCAGGGGCACAATCACTCCTCTGCTCCTGCTGGCCACACTATTCCTGATCCAGGCCAGGATGCCATTGGCTTTCTTGGCCACCTGGGCTCACTGCTGGCTCATGTGCAGCTGGGTGTCCACCAGCACCCCCAGGTTCTTTTCCACCAGGCACTTTCCAGCTACTTCCATCCTTGGGGGCAATGTTCCCTCTGATCCAGTAATGAGTGGAGATTCCCTTTGGCTCTCTTTTTGCTGTTAATGTATTTATAAAAACCTTTTGTATTGTCCTTTACAAGGGTGGCCAGATTGAATTCTAGCTGGACTTTTGCCTTTCTGATGGTCTCTGTGCATGACCTAACTAGATCCCTGTACTCTTACTGAGTAGCTTGCCCTTTCTTCCAAAGGTGGTGAACACCTCTTTAGCTTAAGTCCCAGGAACAGCTCCTGCTCAGCCAGGCTGGTCACTTACCCAACAGCTCATCAGCACGTGGGGACAGCTGCTCCTGTGCCTCTAAGACTCTTCTTAAAGAATGTCCAGCCTTCCCAGACCCTTTTTCCTTTCAGGTCTGTCTCCCAAGGGACTTTTGCAACCAGCATTCAGAACAGGCTCTAAGTAACCTACTCTAGTTGAGGATGTCCCTACTCACTGTAGGAGGGGGGTTGGACTAGATGACATTTAGGGGTCCCTTCTGGCCCAAACCATGCTATGATTCTATGATTCTATGATTACTAGGCTTCCCCCTTAACCTTACCCATAAGCACTCACCCTTGCCATCACAGTCATCGATGTCTATACAGTCAAGACACTCCCTAACACACAGAGCACCCCACTACCTCTCCACCCCTGCCTATCCCTTCTGAAGAGCTTGTAGCTACTCATTGCAGCACTCCAGTCATGAGAGTCATCCCCTCATGAGTCTGTGATGGTGACTATGTCATAGCTGTCCTGCTGTACAATGGCTTCCAGCTCTCCCTGTTTGTTGCCCATGCTGCGTGCATTGGTGTACATGCACTTGAGCTGGGCTGTTGATTTCCTCCCTGACATTGGTGTGCCACCATCTCTAGTGAGCCTGGTTTCATCCCCATCCATCTTTGAGCCTAGTTTTACAGCCCTCTCAATGTGCCCTGCCAACTCATAAGCAAGAGCTCTTCTCCCTCTTTGAGACAGCTGAACTCTGCCTGTTTCATGCAGGAATGGACTGAAGATTGGCAATGTTCCTTAAACCAAGGGTAGGTATATCAAGCATAAAGCTGGAGTATTATAAAGAGAACATTAGGATTAGAGTAAAATAATAGATGCAATGCTCTAACATCTTCTCTCTGAGGGCAGGTGGAGTTGGAGTTGGTGCCCTCCTGAACTAACCTGTGACAGTACACTCGTCTCTCATCTTTGCTCAGTTTTCTGAAGCCAGCATGTTCTGTTTGGTTGTTGGTGTGTTTTTTGGTTGTTTTTTTTTCCATAAAAGAAAGGAAGGAAAGACCAGAAGGCTCCCTGACTGACATTGGAAAGGATCAGTTTGACACAGGCCTTTTTTTGTGACGGACACAAGAACAGGATAACCTTACTCTGAGAAGGTGATGGTACTAGATTGTAGTGCCTCAGGATGATGGTACTCAATAGACTTCTGGTGAGTCTGCTCATGGGCTCAGCTGCACTACCAACAAGGGGCATTACACCACTGTAACCAGCCATCTATCATTTTACAGCCACCACACTGGTTTTGATTTAAGCTGAGCCAAAATTATGTATTTCCTATGAGGCAGTTTGACATATTATCTATCAGAAGTTATTTTTCTTTATATAGAAACTGCTCATAACTCATATTTCAAAGCTAACACTGAATATATGTAATTTTAAAATTTAATGTTCCTGTTCATTAAAACAAATGCCATTTTGCACAAGCTATTAATAACTTCAGATAATTCCCCAGGCTCCTAGCTGAGGTTAATCCTCGCAGATCAGTTTTTTGTTGATTTTGTATTAATTTGCACTTCTGTTTTTAAAAGTCTTTGAGGCTGATCACACAGCAATCAAATGGACTTACAGGAGTATATTTATGCACAGGGGAAAAAAGGTAATGCCATTGATTTGGTGAGTGTCACCTGCTTATATTTTAAAAGAAGACAAAACAGAACAACCCCCCCCCCAAAAAAAAACCCCTGTCCATTGAAACTTTAAAAATTCTTCATTGTGTTATTTGTGTTTCAAAACTGCACACCTAAAGTGAGGATGAGCTTTGAAAAAATGTGATTTCTCTGGCCCAAACAGAAAGAAGTATATATAATGTAGAATATAGGACTGATTTTGTCATAGGAGTTCTGTCCCAGCCAAGGCTGCCTGAATATAATCCAACTGCAGGGGGGAAAAAAAAAAAAAAGAAAGATTAATCACTCAGAAATAAACTATCTGATTGCAAAGATGGAACAAGTCTTGATAAATGTTGAAGGTATTTTACCTCTGGAAGACCATAAAGAAAAGGTTTCCTATAAGCCATTCATTCTTTCTCCTTTCCCCTTAACAGGGCTTTTTATTTTCTTCTGTTCAGTCATGACTGAAAGCCAAAAGATGTAGAAAGGGGAGGACTGGCATATAAATCCTCTAACCTGCCTCCCAGGAAAAAAAAAGATTTGCATCCAAAGATCCAAAAAAAAAAAAAAGATTTTGCATCTTTACCCTGACATCCCTTGGAGCTCTCTCTGAAAGCTGACTCTTAAAATGACTCATTTCTCTCCGCATCCCCTTCCCCATAATGTAGGGGGAAAAGAGAGAAAGACACCTAGTTTATCTTCTGGGTGATAGACCGACCTGTTCCTATATCCCATCCTCATTACTGATGAGCTGAGAGCTGATCACATGACTGGAAGAAGAAGTAGGTCCATGATATACTAGCTTTCCACAAGATACCTGTGAGTCACCAGTGTGATGCAGCCACGGAAATAACTCATGCATCCAGTCACAGTCTTTGCAGGCAGTCGACAAATATAATGGCCATAGGGCAGGACATAAGGGAGATCATATCTGGAGCGTGGTATAAGGTGCAGAAGTAGTCACAGTCAGGGAATAAAGTCAGATTGGAACAGATTCAGAGTAAGACTGCATCCCATTAGGATGGTATGGAAACAAGCCAGGGAACCTGATTAGCAAATGTCTGCACTGAGCAATGAAGAGCAGCACAGAAAGCCCTGAGCTGCCATGGACTTTATCTGCTCTAGAAGCAGTATATCACAGTGTGGTGCTGATGAGCTGTATTTATTATCTTAAACTGCATTAAAGTGGATGAACTGCTGCTGGCCCTGAGCTGGTATTGCTGCAGCACAACAGGTAGACATATCAGCTGGAGTCAGCAATAGCTCAAGAATCTCTGCACCAAATTTCTCTGCACTGCATAGACAACTTCTGTATGAGCTTGGCTTGTGCATTCAGGCAAAATGAAAGCTGTCAGGGCATATGATTGCTTGCTATAAATATATTGAGGAGAGGAGGGGAAAGGGGGGACTGACACCAGGGCTGGTAAAGAACTACTTAAATTAGAGGATAATGCTGGCATAAAATCAAATAGATGTAAACTAGTTACAAATAGGTTTAGGCTGAAAATTAGAAGACAGTTTTTAACCATGAGAGCAGTGAGATTCCAGAAGGCTTTCCAGCAAGAGGAAGGGGGCCAAAAAGCCTAATGTCTTTTAAGATGAATTTTAAACATTTGTGAGAGGGGTTATATGACTGCCTGAGGAAGCTGGCTAAGATTCAGTGACTCAGACTGTTCTTCCTACATTTATTTTCCTCTGAACATTTTCCTACCATCTCACCAGCCCCTTGGTCCTTTACAGTAGGCCACTAAGCTCCCCTAATCCCTCAAACAGCTCAGATCTCTCTTACACTACACTGGTACTGGCACTGTTGACCTCTCTGATGGGGAAAAGTCCTGTGCATACTTCTGAGTAACTGCTCCCAGCCATATGAACCACCCAGATATGAGTTCCATTTGCCTTTGAGTTTCCATGTCAACCACGGTGTGAGCTCCTGTTTCTTGGGAAAGGATGGAAGGCCTTAACTTCATGCTTCTTTCAAATATTTGTCTTCTGGTATGAAATGAAAGTTGTTTGTGATGTTGTCCTGATCTGAGCCTTTGCTGCACTAAATGGTATTGAAGCGAAAAGACCACAGCCCATTTATCTTCCCTCTCAAGGCTCTTGAAGTAGGAACAAGAACAAAAAGAGCAAAAAGAACAAAAAAAACCCCAAACAATAAAAGATATAGAGCTATAAGGAGTTTATATCTGTTCAAAAGACAAGGGTAAGAGCTTGGATCTGGCCACATGTTTGTCTCTTGGTGATGGTGCTTTTTTTGGGCCTATTTTAAACCCCCAGTTTCTAGAGATATCTTCACTTGCGAACATCAACATCTAGTAAAAAACTTTCTAGTCCTCCACCCTGCAGCAAAAAAGTCTAAAAAAGGTTCAGGTTGCACTCTAGGTAGTCCAGAAAAATATAAAGCAGATAAACCACTATTATCTTCTATGCTTACAATCCTGCAAGGCCAAAGTAGGGTGCATGGAGTGGCAGTGCTGTCACACACCCTCTTCCAGCTGCTACTGGTTCTATGCTGTGTCCTTTGGGAAAAAGAATAAATCACTGTTTATGGACTCTTGTGTTTTAACTCATCTCCAGTGATAGGTAAGTGCTACTGTAATCACTTGAGCCAACCAGTGGTTCCTTTTCAGCATACCTATGATACAAGTGTAAACTTTGAAGTTCATTGGCTCTGTCAGAAATATTTTTTTTTCCCCCCAATCCTTCTTCTAGGTAAATTTATCTTCTGATTAACAGTGTGTTATTGAAGGACAATGAAACATAATTCCTTTTCTCAGTCTAATCACCTTATGCTCTTTCCTAAAGCAGAGGTACTCAAAATTTTCATCCTCACAAACTGTGCTCAGTGCTTCTGAAACTGGGCTCTTAGTGTAACCTCCTTCATTTCCCATCCTAAGCCCCTTGGACAGCAGGACCTGACCTACACCTACCAGTTTTGCAGCTGTATTTTGGTTGATTTCCAGAAGGTGTCCATACAAGGACAAAAGGACAAGGGTGCAGACCTCCTTGGGCAAGCACTGCACCTCTAAGGCAGGCTCTGCATTGGCATGGCAATGCTTCAGCACCCTGAGAAGCCTCCCCTTTGGGAGCAGAAATGACATAGGCTCATCTGTTGTAAGTACGTCCCCCAAAAGCACTGAAATTTCCCTAAAGAAGGTGAAGTGATTATCCCTTACAGAT
>JANHGN010021104.1:43500-102548 GCA_024605025.1 Megaceryle maxima
TATTAAGGTAGCATTAATTAATTAATAAACATTAACATTCAATACTTGAAGTTACATTTCTTCCTTTGCTGATACCAAATTTCTGACCTCTTCTGCTCTCCATATTCAAATAGGCAAAGACAATTGACTCGATCTTCATCTTGATGTGCTGATTTTTGTATTCACTTTGGTTTTGTAACACTCAGCTTAGGGATTCAGCTTGTCTGTGAACAAAAGCTAACCTCATGCAGCACAGCTGTGTGACCTTGCCTGAGTTTTCTCTGACAAAACTGTTGAGCTATGAAAAAGCCCTGCAAGCTGAGAAAGGTGAAAGCACGGACTGAAGTGTAGCTTTTGAGTTATACACCTGTTTCACAAGGCACAGGAACTCTCAGTTCACAGAAATTACTGATTGCTGTGCTTACTTACAAAATGGAAATAGAAATTGCATGAAATAAGAGAAACATCACTGATGCTGATTTTTATGCACATTAAATACTCCTGCATTTGGGAGCACATACATGTATCAAAACAGGATCTCTCACAGACTTAAGATATTCTTCATTTTTGTCAGAAAAATACAAAGCAGTTTCTATTGCAGTGGTCCAATACTTAGCCAGTTAAAATTAAAGAGCACAGCACTCTGAGTTTATTACAGTCCTGAAATTGTGTTAGTGTCTGGAAGCTGCTGTGATACTGAAGAGATGCTACTGAATGATTAAACTGTCGCTAAACCAACAGGTAAATAAATAGGTAACTAGATAGGAAGGTGCCTCAGCAAATCTCTTTGCGTCTTACATGCAAGGAAGAAGCTTTGCCCTTCTGTGCTCGGATTTTTCAACCCAACACCAACAACTCAGTAAGAACGAAGGAGAGGGACATGGAGGCTCCACGTTCCACCATGCCGACAGCTCTATTTTCTAGCTCACAGTCAAAAAAATTCCATCTGACTGTGCAAACTTGTGCAATATCTCCTGCTGAGTGACAGCTGGGAAATAACCTACAGATTGAAATGTCTAAGGGGTATCAGTGATTAATGTTGCCCCTAAGTGGTTTTCTTCTCAGAAACCACTTAGACTGTGCCTTAGAAACCTTCAAAGTTAGGTGTTTGCACCACCAGGCACTGGTGTGCCCTATGGTAATCACTGTTCAGATTTTTCATCCTGGAATTGCTTAGGTCTATGGGGAAACACTTCTCTTATACTACACTATATAGCTATATAGTAACACAATATTACTTACAGAGAAGTAATCAGTATAAAAAAAGCATCAGTACAAAATCTCTACAGAAAAAAAAAACCAAACCAGCATTCTAACAATATCTGAGAGAATAATGAAAATGTTTAAATACCTTAAATTATTTTCAAGCTGAAAGGAAGTACACCTGGTTAAACTGTAACTAAATCCATAGCACATGACGTGTGTCTCAAAGAATGCCATTTTGAGTTTTGTTAAGTCAGGCATAAAGCATACTGTAAAAAATTTTGACAGCATTATGAAAATATTAGTTATTCAGTGTCAGCAAAGGATTTTCTCTCGCTTAGGAATATAAACTCTGGTGGCAAATGAATTTCTCAAAAACAAAAAAAGTTGACTGATGAATGGATGTGGTTCTGCATTTTTTCTCAAAAGTATTTTTCCTAGATTTCTAACATTAATTGTGATATCTCTGTATATTCCACCAGAATACAGAGGAGATGCTGGGCAATTATGAAGACAGTTTGTCTAAAATTTAAAATATTGCTGCATTTTTTTCCAAGCCATGGCCATCTACAATGAATGTGTTTCCAAAATAACAACAAATTTATCTAAACTTTGGGTCAAAATTCAACAGTTAAACACTCTGACACTCTTATTTCTCTAGATAACAAGGAAGCATTCTGAAGCTAAAAGATCTTAGTGCACAAATACAACATGTCTTATAATCGCACACATCTGGGATAGCATGAGATACATAAAATACGCAGCATTGTAAATGAGGGAAGACAGAAAGAATTTGGATTTTGATAACTTGTACTTTTTAGAGGAAGGAATTAAATAGAATCATAGAATAATTTAGGTAGGAAAAGACCTTTAAGATCATCAAGTCCAACCGCTAACCCAGCACTGCCAAGGCCACCACTAAACCATGTCCACATTGACAAGTCTTTTAAATACCACCAGGGATGGTGACTCCACCACTTCCCTGGGCAGCCTGTTCCAGGGCTTGAGAACCCTTTCAGGGAAGAAAGTTCTCCCAGTATCCAATCTAACACACCCCCCCCTGCTCCCCCAGTGCAACTGGAGGCCATTTCCTCTTGTCCTATCACTTGTTACCTGGAAAAAAAAGACTGACCCCCACCTCTCTCCAACTTCCTTTCAGGGAGGTCCCCGAGCCTCCCTTTCTCTAGGCTAAACAATCCCAGGTCCCTCAGCTGCACCTCATAACACTTGTTCTCTAGACCCTTCCCCAGCTTCACTGCCCAACTTTGGACACACTCCAGCCCTTCAATGTCCTTCTTGGAGTGAGGGGGCCCATAACTGAACCCAGTATTTAAGGTGCAGCCTCATCAGTGACAAGTACAGGGAGATGGTCACTTCCCTAATCCTGCTGGCCATGCTATTTCTGATACAAGCCAGGATGCCGTTGGCCTTCTTGGCCACCTGGGCACATTCCTGACTCATACTCATCAGGCTGTTGACCACAATGACAGCAATATTATTTAAAAAATAATGAAAAACAAAAAAAACCCCCTATGGCCAGACAACATCATATTGCAGACAGTAACTGAATTATAATGCATTAAATACATGAACACATCCTGTCTGTGCCGTAGCTGAAACTCGGAGATGGAGAAAAACAGACCTTGGAGGGAAGAAAGCAGGAGTCTCTGATAGGTGTGCATATGCCACAGCATGTTCTGCACAGAGTGTGTCAGTGTTAGTGATGAAGGGGGGCAAAAAGCACTGTCAGTTGTAGGGAGTGTCCTAAGCTGCATCAAAGTTACCTGCCATGCCCTGCTTCCTCATTACTGCTTGGAATGAAGAAGGGAAGAGCCCTGATATACTGGGGCAATGGCTCCTCAGATTTTTGTTCTCATCTGTGAGCTCTCATTTCACTATATTCTGCTTAGTCCATGGAAAATATAACTGGCAAAAAATTATCTTAATGTAGAGAAAATGTTACGCTGTATTTCCCCTTACAACAGCGGGTCCCCAGGCCATCTGAAGCACAGAGCTGCATTTAATAGGTGATGATAGCTGTGCCCATGAATATTCATCACAACCTTTAACAGATGTTTTACAAAATTTCCATCATCTGATACCCAACGAAGCCTGCATACAGTATGCATGAAACCAGCATTACAAGCATTTCTGAAAATCTGATTAACATTTCCTAATGACTCAAGAGTTCCCCAAACAGCTATACCTCTAACTCTAACGATAGTCAAGCCCAAAAAACCAGAGGCTAGATTGTTCCACTTCTTCTCATGCTGAATACTGCTTTAATCCATGAGAGGCTTAAAGAATACTGAAGGGACCTATCCATAGAATTTTAAACTAAACAAAGTTGAAAAAATATGACCCAAGAATCTTCACATCCACTTTATAGCCACATTTATCTATATTTCTTAGACCAAGCAACATGCTTTGTCTTGAAACAAATTGGAATGGATAGAAGTGCTCACTATAAATGCCATAGGACCTTCCAAAGACAAGATAATATGACATTTTTTCATCATAGTATGATTGGTATGCTTTGATCACCAAGAAAATGAATTAAAAGTAAGAAATTTTTATTTCCAAATTGATCAATGCAAAAGCTTACATTGATAATAAAGAGAAGCAACCAGGGACCATGACAGTATATTAATAAACACGCTAGCAAGTTTGTGTAATATTCTGCCTTCATAAGGTTTTTACCTTGATAAAAGGTAGAAAGATGAAATTTCCTAGAAGCAAAGCTGTATTCACTTTGAGTAGGAATACTAATAGGTACGCTAAAGGTACCAGGCTATCTCTAAGGTTTCATACTTTGTTTATTATTATTTTTTTTTAAATTCAATTTAGCATTACAAATACATACTAGTTTTACTGAAATAAAGAAACACTGTCCCATTTTTGGATTCCTATGAAATTTCTTCTGTTGTAAAAATCATGTGTTAATATAATGGCCACAACAGACAGATACTAGAAAGATAATGATGAGTTTCATCCCTCAGCTGTAGTTCAGAGTTTCCAATTAGTTGCTTAAGAAAAAATCATCCTCATGACATTAAGTTCTAAGTTTATGCTTTCTTATTAGAGATTAAAAGAAAAAATCTGAAGGAAATTAGAAAAAAGAAAACATTTATCTTTGAGATGCAGCAGAAGATGAAGGTACTGAAAGACACAGTCTACCACATTTCATTGCTGTTGGTTTAATGGGAGCTTTTACATACCTTTACTGTATTAAATATGTTTAAAACCAAGTAAATAGCTGTTAGGTAGAAAATAATTAATACCGAACATAAAAAGACACACATAAAGAAAAAGAAGCTGCTTAATGTAGCTATTTGCATTGAAACTCAAGACTGCCTTTTTTCTTTGTATACTTTATTATGCTATGCATATTTAGCCATTTTAGACAATAATTTATTTAAACACTTCTTTTTTACTCATGGAACCATATTGTTATCATATTCATTCAGCATTTTTCTCTCTGACTTGGTCAGGAAAAGTGGTAGAGCAAATGCCTCAAAAGATTGGCTTAAAGATGATCAAGAAAATAGTCCTCAGGTTTACATAAAAATTTGGCGTCTAATCAAAAAGACCTTCAATTCAGACTCTAAGGCAGTTCCACTTATCAAAGATCCTTCTTGCACACACTGGGATAGTAAATGCCCTATTCTGAAAAGACACAAATCAAACTAAGCATGAATCTCTCAGGGTTTCTCTTTTCATAAATTAACTCTTGAAGCCAAAGTGCAACCGACAATACAACTTTTCTAACTTTGAATTAGACACAGACACAAAGCTTCATTTTTCTAAGGAAATATGTGTTTAATCCACACTTTTCTCTGAGAAATAAATCTGGAATTTAGACCTTTGCTGGGTTTTGTTCCCAGGTTAATTTAAGAATAAATTTTGCAGCAGTTCTTCATGATATGAGTATAGGTTGAAGAACAGGGTATTCAAATTCTTAGCCAGTTTTATCAAATGATTAAGAGGAGAGTTGACAAATGTTCCTAAACCCATATATAGTGTGTCCTGTTGGGTTTTTTTTTGTGTGTGGGTTTATTTATTTAGTTGTTGTTGTTTTAATGTAATTACAGTTCTCAAAAGACTTTTAGTTTATAAAAATCCAAGCATTTGAATCAGTTTTCTTCTCTTGGAATTTCTTAGGTTTCCTTTGCATTCTTTGCCTTTATGCATTAATCTAGTATTTCTAAGTAATGTAGTTTAATTTACCCCTCTATTCCCCTAGCTGCTTTCATAACTGCTTTTAATGTACATTGCCTTTATAAAACAAACAATGCATTGCTTTTACCTTCGCTTCAATTTGTTTAGTATCTTGGTTTTGGAACAAAAATTTGATTTTGCTCTTCCCATCATCTGAAGAACCTTTAAGTTGGGAAAACTTGTACCTCCAAAGTACGGCCTAAAGAAAAAAAGAAAGAAATATTTAAAAACCATACAAGCCAGAGTAGTTATCATTGCAAATCATAAATTTGCAAATTGCAAATTACTCCTTCTAAGGGTCTTTTTAGCCCCTTTATGGTACATATTTAAATTTTAGTGGTCTTTGGTCTGATGTCCCTTTGATCAGATGGATGTATTATACTTTGTCAGTGCCTGATTGAGATCAGACTACATTTCTGAAATTTACTCCAAAATGCCTTTATCTGTATTTAATCCTGATAAAGAAACATAAAGGAGAGTTGATAAATTAATTGTAATAACAATAACCAAAGATTTTCTTCCACTGACAATCTCTGGATTCCCTACTCCTTCTGAGGTGATAACCTGTTACAGAAATCCTATCTTTGCACATTAAAACATCTAGTTGTATTAACATAAAGGGCATACCAAATTAAAGCAAAATATCTATTTTAAAATGATAAAATAACAAAAGGAAACTGTGTAATGAGAACCGATTTTGACTTTACTTATTGAAAGCTCTAAGAAAGAATCAGAGAAGATCATTAATTCTAAGCATATCATGGCCTTTCAAGTAATTATATTATGAACTACATTGTGTCATGCTGAAAAAAAAGACAGATTGCTCTACAGAATAAATATGCAATTAGTAAAATTTACAGCTGACTAAAAAGAATCTTTTTTTTTTTAATATAACTAATGTGGATTTATGTAGCAAAAAATACATTTCAAACTACTTTGCTTCAAAGTGAAAAAAGCGCTATTTTAAAATGTCTTTTCAGCCTCATTTAAAGCTATTCCTACCTCCAATTTTTTGAAGCACTAACATTCTTCATCATGATTTCAGCACTATTTCACATAATAAGAAGGTAATCCTCACTGTTACCTTGACAAGGTATTAATTTCACATGCATCAGACAACACAGAAACTTAAAGCAAGAAGTGCTGCTCCATTTTCTTTAGCCTAAGGGTTTGCAAATGACTTACTTTCAGTGGCGTAGCATGACACTTCAATCTGCCCTTTCTCTATACCTATGAATGATTTAGTATCTACTTGAAAGCAAACAGAATATGAGGGAGGTCAAATTTTTAACTGTCCTAAATCTATGCAGATCCCTTTGCTTCAGGATTTGTCGATCTCATTATGTTGATGACTGGCAAAAACTTCTAACCTGCACCAAACTAAAGTTAGTTGTGTTTGTCTTAGTAACTTGAAACAAAAGGACAGAATCTGAACTGCGCAATACACAAAGAAAGTGCTAGAATTATTTTTCCCCCAGATTCTCTCTATAGATTTGTGTCTTCCAGGTAAAAAAAAAAAAAAAAACAACAAAAACCCCTAATCTGACCACTTTCATTCTCTGTCTGTATGTGACAGGTAAGCTCCTATCTACCATAACCAGAGTTAAGGACATTCTGTTTCAGATAAACTAGATGAATTTGGCAATTCATGTGAAACTATATCATATTTATTACAAATGCTGTCCTGAGCTGACCAATCTGTGCTATGGAAAACAGAATAGCTTCCCTCATTTCTAAGTGAGCAATTCCTTTCACTTTCTTTGATCAATGGTGTTTACTTATATCCTGTAGATAGTGAGTTAAAAAAAGAAACCAAACCAGTATCACCAATATTATTCACACCACTATTTCACCATACTTCCTATCTATGTTGTAAACTCCTTTATTTACAGACCTATGTAGCTCAGTGAACCTTGTCAGAAGATCAAGATCATTGCCTTTCCGCAGGAATAGCAAATCTATTTAAGCATGTAATTTTCTAGATGAGAAATATAAAATACATTAATAGTCTCTTATCTCAGGAGAACAACAATCAAACAAGCTATCATCTTTCTCTTCTCTGATGATGTGATGTATGGGGAGGCCAGGAGAGAGGTTCAGTCATAACAAGGACCCTTAGATGGGCAGGCAAAATCCCAGGGTACCTGGCCTTATTCCCAGTTCAATTAAGTTTGAATGAAGATGAAAGATGCTCAGAACTTTAGTACTTTGGCATTTCCCAGGCAGTTTTGCCGCTCACTTCATTCCCACTCAGAGAGAATGACAGTCATACCAAACCACAGGCATGATCCAAGAAAACATTTCAGTTTATGCATAACATCAGTTTTGGAGAGCCCTACTTTGCAATGGCTCTTGTTTTTAAGTCCACTGTAAAAATCAGGCATGTAACAAGGAAGGAATGAAATCCTTCTTGAGATTAACCTGAACAAGACTGCACTTCTTCCATAAGGATACCATAACAAGTTCCCAGAACTGACAGTTCAACACCATACTGAGCATGGACCAGACCTATGTTTTTCCATGACTACCTCATAGTGCCAAAATAGACAGGAGAAGCAAGACCTACTCACCTCAGAAGCCAGTTTCACAGAGCTGTGTAGCTACAGCAGTGACATAAACACATGAGAGTGCTTCTCGTGCTATCTTTCATGTACCTATGGGCTGACTGGTGACACAGTGCTCGCTGTAATGACCAGTCTGAATCCTAATTTTAAAGGCTCCAGATCATTCATTAGGAATAGGCATCCTTGGGGATACCAATATATACCACAGTCAAAGTCAAGTGAATGATTTTTTTCACATTTTTGAACATCACAGTTCCTCAGAAACATTTGCTCAATGCTTGCCTCAGAGAGTGAACAGACTTTGGTATAATTTTGTACACACACACATATATATATGTATAGATTGACCTCCAAGCAATAAGCACATCTGTAAAACATGTTGGCTTTTTCACAAATTTCCAAAACCCTAAATGTGTCATATAAATTACTCCTAAATCAGTTTTTACGGATTATAAAATATAAGCAGGAGTACTTACTGGTTTGAAGGTGCAGTGTTACTGAGCTCAACACTATAATACATTCTGATAGGGCTTCTTTTAGCAGCCTTTTCTCTAAAAGTGCTTTCCTTGCATAATCCTCAGTAACTGTGTGTAAGTTGCATCACTGAGAATATTTTACAGGGCTATATATAACATTTTTAGAAAGCAGCAAATTTTTGTTTACCCTAAAATGTATTCTACAGGTGGGCAAGGTGGTTATTTCTATTAAAACGTAAGTTGCAATGAAATTAAAGAGGTTCTTTGGTAGATACTGACATCAGCTACTTGTGAGGACCCTGAGAAACTCCTCAAGTTGAGGCACACAACTTTGACATGGCCTGATGGAACACCAAGATGAGAACTCCATATTCATTATTGAATTCCTTTAAAAGGGAACTCTCAATCCATGAATAGAGACAGAATTTGTGAATAACAGCAACCAGCCCATTTTAGAAACTGGGAACCAAGGTAATAGCATATACTAGAAATACCACCAGCTTCACAATTTGAGTACTTTCAGTGTGGTCGTGGAAAATCTGACATAGTTAATCCATGTTTTGAGAAATGCAATGTAAGAAGACAATCTCATTGAACCACTACTGCATGTATCATGTGTAACAGTGAAAAGAACTAATAAGATATAAATCCTCTTCCCAATTATTATTCATAGATCATCTAGGCTGCTTTTTACATATTATACCAGCTAATAAAATTAACTTCAAAGAATGTCAGAATGCAACACAAACAAATAAACAGTGTAGACAATCTGACAAATTTAAGACTTCTCTTGAGATGCTATTAAATTATTGTAATAAGAAATCAGCAAAAAGCAAAATCCCGTCTTCACTGAAATTAATAGGATTTTTCTTTCTTTTGACATATCTGAGACTAAGTTTCTCCACCAATACTTTTTTAATGAGAAATATTTTATTTATAAGTAATCATCTAGGACTCATTTGTTCTAGTCTTTGTAACAAAATTACTGCCTATTATCTTCTGCTAGTGTTATTTTGCTATAATTATACAAGGATGCTCTCTGCCTGCACACTTCCATTTTATAGATGGGACATAAATGCAATACATAAATAGCACATGGAAGAAAAGCCATTGACCTCAGTCAATATAAGAAAAATACTTTGCTGATGTTCCCCATAGTCACACAGATGAAGAAAATTACATTGCTTCTATTCTTAGCACTAGTGCTAGGGCTGAACCATGTTCTGCAAGGGACCTTAGAGAATATTTTCGCATTCATGTAAGTTGTCAGTTTGGTACTCATTCGGATCATTTCAGAATCCTGGACTAAACTACATGCAATTTTAATGAGATGCCATCAAACAAAATCTCTTCCCATCTAGATAACGGTATCAGAGAAGTGGGAATGTATCATAATTATCTTAGTTTAGGGTATGATCGGGAGCTTTGGCTATGATTTTTGTTTTTGTTTGGGTGAATAAACTTGATTTAGAGATTGTATTACCAAACAAACACAGAATAAATAAGTGCCTCTGTATTTTTGCTTACTATACTCTGAGGAATACACATAGAAATATGAGTCTGACTGGTCCATGGCTTTGTGATAGCCACATGATTTAGCAAGGATATAGAGGGCATTTTTGCATTGGGCACTAGGAAAGAAAAGTTGTATTTTGTCAACATGAAAGTCACCAGCTGGAACAGAATTATATCCTATGGCTTCAGTGATAACTACCTTCAATTTATTATTAAACAGTCTTGCCTCTTCTATACTGGATTATGCACTGTGGACCAATCCTCTTCTTCCAAAAAGACCATTTACACTTAGTGAAGTTGTGAAATAGTGTTTGCATCACATACTGCAGTGGCATCATTTCACCTGCTGGTGCATATCACCGAATACAGCTTTTCTCTACAATTTCCATGGGCATGAATCATCCAGGTTTTATTACGTAAGAGCAAAAGAAGTAGGGTGCTTGGGAAAAACCTGGAAGAGTCTGTCAGTGTTTCTAATGATTAGACAGCTACATCTCAGACCACCTATAAACGGTAGAGTCAATACATCATCTTTACTTAGAGGATGATAGAGGGCACTTTTCAAATATCAGTTTCAGTATGTCCCTTTGTTGTCTTTTCCATTGCATCTTCAAAAAACTGTAGCTGTACTTTTCCAACACTGCCTCCTTTTTTTCTTGACACTCTAATTAAAGATATCTTCTGTTTAGCTTCTTAAGGCTATTTTTAATGCTATATATTCCAGAATTATGACAAATTTCAATGGACACCTTTAAGCTAATGATGTATGTCATCTGACTAAAAGAAGTGATAATCTCACAAGTCAAACTAAATCAAGAACAGATGCCTTGTAGGTCTTTGTTTTCAAGAGCAGAAGTAACTGGGTCTTCAGGCACCTGGGATACGCCTTAATTTGGCCGTTTGGCTCATACCTAATTGAGAAAGATTGTGTTCTTGCAAAGTGACACTCTGAGTCCATACTGATAGCAGTAGTAAGAAACTGAGTAGGATTAACATCTTGTTCATGCTCAGTTCTACTGTGTTACTGATCTCTGGAGAGTGTCTTACTACAAAAGAATTATGGTCCAAGGCAATTTCCTTTGTCAACTGCTGTGGCTTTATAACTGTAAAGGGAAAGACAGGGGAGGACACAGAGGATAAAGAACAAGAATGAGACAAAGGAAAAAAGCAAGAAAGTCAGCTCTAATAAAAAAACTGTTCTTGTCCATCTAATCCAAGTTACATTGAATGTAAAAAGACTACAGTTCATTTGCTTAGTACTGATGACCTACCAACATTTGTTTGTTTCTAGCCACAGTAGATAAGACTGAAGGAACCATGCTTGATGGCATATATTAAAGTTATACTAGCTATTTGTTCAGCAATTCAATTTCTAAGCATGGAATAAACACTTGTTCACAAGAGTTACATTATTAAATCTCTACCCTGAAGTGAGCCTGCTTTCCTGCTGCCTTCTCTAGTACTGAACTTCAGATATCAAGGGTTTTTTCACATGCTGTTTTATTTCAACATATTGTATGTGTATTAGCTGCATGAAGAGACAGACCTTAAGGTATGAATCCCTCAAAACCAAGTTTGTTCCTAAATAAAGAGAAATTCAGCCCTCTGTTATTTAGTATACTTTCAGTATGAACAACAAATTAAAGATATTTGCATTGCTCTTTGTTGTTTATAGTGTATTCTCTTCTGTGATGAAGTGCACAAGGTGTCTGCAAGAGAACAGATGACGGGTACATTGAGCTTTGTTGATATGCACCTTGTGAGCCATTATGGAGCCTTTTGTTACTTTGTTCTAGCATCACTGTCTAATTCAGCAGCACTCTAATTTATTTTCAGTCCTATAAGGGATGATTTTTTTCTCTTTTGACAAATATATATTTTTGACTGCTGCTTTAATGAGCAGTAAATGTGATGGAGTACAGACAGAGCACTTTGCACAGGTAGGTATATTGCAGCATACACTCACACAAACACATACATATATTATTCTTACAGGCTATGGTGCAAATATGCACATCAAAGAACATTTTAATGTCACTATAAACAGAAACATACATAACATACATATGTCTATGTATATACACTCATACACTTGAAGAGTAGACAATTGTTTTTTAGAAGCACCTCAAAAATAAATTCCTGAATGCCACTTGACTAAGTAGTTGCATACATTAGATGACTTACAGAACAGTAGTTAGGTGAACTTCTGCACATGTCTTGTTATGCTTTTTAATCTATGTCTACAGCCTTAATTCTCAACACGGCTACACTGGCTGCAAAACCTTATTTATAAATGCTTATCGTAGTATCTGTGTATATCCCTACATAACAAAAGTCACCTATACATCTGCTTATTAAAACATTGATGTCTATATACTAGCCAATGTTAGGCAAATGAAGAACCTGAATTGATGTGCTGAAATTGTGCAGAGCTTGGGAAAAATGTTTTCCCCAGTGGACATTAATACACAGTGCTGCAAAAATGGCATAGGTTAAAATTTGGTTTATAACTTTTAACACCTGTAACAGAACTTCTTCCTATTTTTTTTAAATTTCTTTCCCAATATAATATTTGCCATCAAAAACAACTCAAAAAAAAAGGATTATGTCTAGAGTAGACACTGCAAAGTAAGGGACCTTGTAGTGCAAGGAATAACTAAACAGGATCTGGAAAACTTTACTAGGCAGTCAAGAGAATGGAATGCATCTAACAAAGATTAATTAAATTCATTTTTAGTGCAATACCAGCAAGGAAGAATTAGGGAAGTTCAGTAAGAAGATGCTATTTGACACCCTTTACTTCAGATAATGCAAATGAAATTGCATTACAGCCAGTGGGCATTTTTTGAAGAAGTTCCCTGTGGAAGAGATGCTGTGGGGACATTCACTAATGACCAGATTTAAACTTCCACATATGCCAACAGAGGAGGCAGGTGGTCTTTTCACTCCAGGTAAATGACTACCACAAATGAAGGACTACCTGATAGAAATTAATCATAGTTAAACATTTGCTGATGTCTGCTTGGCCTATATGTCACAGTTCTCATTCAAATGCTACATTATTAATGAGAAAGAAAAAAAAAAAAAAAGATAACATCTTGTACTGGAGCTTTGGCTCTGGAGAGTGCTACAGAAGAACGAGAGCACAAGTATACCTGTTACTGCTTTTCAATGTCTTTTGTGTGTGTAATTACATTTGGTAGTTTACAAGCTGTTTTGTTGAATTAAGACATTATTTTCTGAAAAGTTGGAAGAACCTGATTTAACTAGGCAGTCTTAAAACCTGTTCATTCTCCTTTCAGGAAATGACAATGTCTTTTTACAAAGCAACACACCAAATTCTCTAAATGATAACCCATTGCTGGCTGTATCAGCTATGAGTCGGAAAACAAGTAAGAGAAAGCAGGGGATACGCAGCAGAAACAGCTATGATTTATGCCAGTGCTGTTATAATCACATCACAGTACAGATTTGTTCTGAAGAACTCAGTTTACTCATATTTATCCTGGGTCTCTGCAGACATTGAAACAACATTTTTATCGAACCGTGATGTGTTTGACTTGAAATACATTTAGCACAGATGACAGTTTTTAACCACAAATTTCGACTTATGTAGTTAAGTATTACATAAAGATTAAATGACAGTAAACAAGGAAACAAGCTACACAGTGTTGTATGGCTTTTGACTGGAAACCATAAGCACAATAAGAAGCATTAGCCTCTGTAAACTTGTTCATGTGCTTTGCTAGTGAGTTTAGGTTTTATAGAACATTTGTGAAATTTTAACTACAAATTGCCAAGCATGTTGGAAAAAAGAAATCTATGAACTTGAAATGTGAGGGAAAAATAATTAAAATATTGTTTCATTGCTTAAATAACTTGAATATTGGAATAGGCGAACAACTTATAACATCATGAGTTGATGAATGTGGTTTCACTTCAGTTTATTAGTGATTATTCACTATTAAAAATGGTTAACAGTCAATCCAGCAGTGATTAAGAAAGAAAACTTAAAATACAGTGAGCACAGTGCTAAGTAGAAAATAGAAATTGCCTCAAGATTTACTGAATACTCCACTGCATCAACATATAAGACAGGACTTTTCAGGTGTGTCCTTAGAAAGCACAACTTGAGCTTTCTGTTCTGGGAAATATGAAAATGTAATAAATAATAATTAAAAAAAAAATCATTAGATTTGTCCTCCAAGTATTTGTCCAAGACCACCTTTGAATTGATTAAGATTTTACATCTGCAATGTTATTCTGGGAGAAGTGAGAGATGGACCAACTGAACTATCTGACACTGTACTCCAAAGTTTGTAGAATGTGACTTTGAGTTAAGATTTACCAAAAAAAAGAGTGGTTAAATTACACATGAGTAGTGGCAAAACAACAGCAGTGAACACGTACAAGACTGACATGGACCTGTTGTGGTGGGGTCCAGTGAATGACCACAAAATTATCAGAGGGCTGAAATACCTCTGCCATAAAGAAAGGCTGAGAGAGTTGAGCTTGTTCAGCCTGGAGAAGGGGAGGCTCTGGGGAGACCTTTCAGTACTTACAGGGGGTTTATAAGGAAGATGGGGACAAGCTTTTTAGCAAGGCCTGTTGCACAGGATAAGAGGTAATGGTTTTAAAATAAAAGATGGGAGATTTAGACCAAATATAAGGAAGAAAATTTTTACAATGATGTGGCGAAACACTGGAACAGGTTTCCCAGAGAAGTTGTGGATTTCCCATCGTTGGAAGAGGAATGATAGTTTCTACTAATTTTTTAAACACTGATTAGAAAAATGCATACAACTTTTAAAGAATCAATGTTTTGAGTTTTTTTTCCATGAACAGCATGACATTTAAAATAGTGATTTTGTCTTTGATACTGAGTTTGTTAATTTATGTGACTTTTGCACTTAGTGCACAATTGTATATGTAAATATTAATAAGATATAGATAATTCAATTTAAATTTTTATAATGTTTTCCTTGTCCTGCAAATTGCTTTTCGTTTTTTCATTGTTTTCTCAGCTCTGTCTTGGAAAAGAAATATTGAACTTCTGCGTTATGTGAACTCCTTCACTTGGTGCAGAAATAATGCTTTTTGTTTATGTCACTAAACATGTCTTTATGTCACATTTCTCGTTCAAATGCTACTTTATTAATGAAGAAAAAAAGACATCTTACACTGGAGGTTTGGCTCTGAAGAGTGCTACAGAAGGACAAGAGCACAAGTATACACGTTGCTACTTTTTAATGTGCAGGGAGAAAAACTCTTTTATGTTTCTGGTTATGTTAAGTATAGCAATATTGTTGAACATCATCAGTACAGACACAACCTACACCTGCCATAATGAAGATACCTGAATAAATTTTTAGCTGAGACAATCACAACTATTATCTTTCCATAAAATGATGGAGATGAGGTAATGGTTTTGCTGTTTAGGTACTTATTAAAATATGGTTGACACACTTAGGGCAGATTTGAGACAAGTTTTCACACTATGGCTGGTTTGACAATTTCAACTGTAGCAGGCACTTGGCAACAGATGATACTGCTTCATACAGTATTGTTTCTCTGCTCTTCTAATGCAATTGCATTAGAGCCATCTGCATCATCTCACACTGCCTGGCACCTGACTACTAACAAAACAACATGTCCTCTTTTTTATCCATGGTGCTATTTAATGAGCTTCTATGTTAGAATACAAATACAGCACTGCAGGTAGGTTTCTCAGGATGCTAACTTTATTCTGCTTACAACACTTCAAGTTTTGAGATAACACAAACTGCTTCAAAATAATATGTAGAGAAGTTAAAAACAGTGATTTTACCTCTTTTATATGTAAATATTTTGACATAAAAAAATGGGGGGTTTTTTAATCAATCTTATGCAGTATTTTATTTATGCTTATGCAATTTATTTGACTATAGCAGAAGCCTGAAAAAGATTAAGGAATCTGTTAACAACATAAATACCTTTTCATATTCTAAGTCTGTAATGAGTTTAATAGTCTGTTATTGCTACCCATTTTTATTTTCTTGAATTTCCAATGTACAGATTCTCCATGCTTCCTGAATGGATTAGTAAGTGGCAGATCTCTGGTGTGCATGCTATCTAATAGATCAGGCATTCTTAACACAGTGCCTTTGCTTTAAACTGTACTCTCTCCTTGCCTGTCTTTCTGCATCAAAGAAAAGTGAAGCAAACCCTGAAACCTTCAGGATTCTCTGTGTACCAGCTCCTGAGCTTTACCAGCCTGGTCCCTCTGTCCACTCTGGAAAATAAGCCTCACTTTTAAAAGAAGAATCAGCAAGCATAAAGACAAAATTGATTTATCAGTCTGAAATGAAAACACAAAAAGTGCGAGAAATACGGAGGAGAAAAGAGCCAATTGCAAATCTGCTGCCAATGCTAACAATTGCCTTAGTGTTTCACGAGGCAATTTTATTATTTGAAGTCTTTCTCTCTCTTTGTTATGAAGGAAAAATAATAAATCTTATTTGTGAAAGCAAAGAAGAACATGTTTTATAAGTAATACTGTTTGCCAAGATGACGTCTCCAGAAATTTTGTACAACTGTAAAGGTAAAATGACTTCTTTGAGAAAGCAAAACAGTGAAGTTATATCTCTACTAGAGCTTTTTTTCTATATCTGGGAATCTGCTGTACATGTTCTAAGCACATACTGAGAGGGTACCACTCCCTTCAGCCACAGTAATGTATGAAGGCATTAGTGCTTGTGCATTGCTAGCTGAAGTTTGGTGTATGCTTGTACTGCAGGTAATGGCTTTGAAAGAGTCTAAAGTCTTTTGAGAATCAGAGATGTGCAAATTCTTTGAAAGAGATGCAGATTATCTTTACACAAAACCATTGCTTTAATATTATTCAAGGTTGAGGGAAAATGTACATATTTTTTTCTGAGTCACTGCATTTTAATTCTGTTCCACTGATTTTTTTTTTTTTGTATAATACCTCCTAAGTTGACAGTCATGTATTTCTCTGACGAATCATATAAAATCACTTGCTTAACAAAAAGAAATATGTATACACAAGTATTTGAATTTCAAATTCACCACACCTTCTACAAACAAACAGTAGAACAGAGTGGGAAAAATAAAAGGCTTCTGATTAGAGGAGTAATGTGGCAGGAAGGGTTGAGGATAGAGGATCAGAGCATATTCTGGACAGAAAGGGGTATTTTCAGCAGTTGCTGGTGGCAGTGTTGCAGCATCTCCAAGGAAAACAGGTACTGAAGAGAAGTGGAATAACTAAACATATCACACGTTCTCCTGTAACAACAGTGTCAAGGGGTAGCAATATAGCCTGCTTACATTTTAGTACAAATACAAACATATGCAGGCTCTCAATTATTTTACTGAGATTTGGACTTGCATTCTTATAATCTGGAAACTAATGCCAAATTATTCACTTGATATAGCAAACTATTTCATCAGTTGTACTGAGCTTTTTATAAGGTTGATGCGAAAAGCATGAGACACACAGCCCATGGCTGATTTCTCTTTTTACAGACATCTGAACAAAAGTATCTAAACCATGAACTGTGAATTGCTGTAATAACACACACTCCCACCCACAAAACAGGAGAAGAGAAAGGCAGGTTATTTTCAAAGCTCACAGATCAGCTTAAAACCAAGAGGATTATTTCCCCTCAAAACCAAGGATGCACCAGCTAAAGAAACATCAAACTGAATCACTCTGGGCTTTCATGTGAAATTAAAGAATGAAGACTTGATGTTTGTTTCAGATTGAGGTTGGTATTGACTTTTCAGTAACAAGTGCACAACAGAATACAGCTTCTCACATCACTTAGAAATCATCCCCAACTTTAAACTAAAGCACAAGAAATTTGACAAGAGATGATTTGTTGTAGTAACAAAAAGAACATTTTCAGGATGTAGCAGTTATCTCAAAATAGAAGAAAAAATGAGGAATAATAACACTGTGATGGATACAAGAACTTTACCTTTGTGGCAGCGTCAAAACAGACAAAGCCCATGCTAAAATCAATGGTAAGTCCCATAAGATGACTCTCCAAAACACAGGCATACGTCTTGCACTGTAGAAGTAAAATCAGAGAAGGCAGTTACCACAGGACACGTTTCTTAAAATATTTTCTAGGACCAGTATTTCAGTGTCTTTGTTCTAATTATATATATTAAAATTATTATCAGAAATAAGTCACTTTTGTGCAAATTACTGTCCGTGTATTTCAAATCAAAGGATTTATATCAGTGATGAAGTTTTCAAAGTATTGTAAAAAGATGCTTTGTTCCCACTAGGGAAAACATAAATCAGAATCAGAATTGCCTCAGTGGTTTACCAATGACAGTTGCTAAGAGGGAAGTTTCATTATTTTTGAACTCTCCTATTCAATTTGGTATCCAGTAACTTCCTCTAACATCAATACATTCCTCTTAGCTTTTTAAGAAAAAATAAATGCATTTGTAAAAAATCTCTTGGGTACGCTGATTACTGGGGGTTTGTGCTGTCCTAAATCTCAGTGAAAAGGCAGCATTTCATTCAATGCAGCAACTGACATAGTCATATGGAATACCTCTTTTGCTTCAGCTAGTGGACCACTGTATCTCAAAGAAATCACAAAAGACTTTCTCATTTTATGATTTTTAAAGCTATGCACCTATTTATTTCCATGATCTCACACTTCAGTACAAGCTGTGAGACACCTATTAATGTCATTCCATGATCAAAACTACTGCTGTGTCTGAAGGCTGACTTCAGGTACAAAATGACAAACTTGCATTTTTCATCACAAACTATGGAAAAAGATTAGAACACCTCCACATACGATGTCAGTTCTTTAAAAAAAACCTTATTTTTTTCTCCTCCAGATTAAATGAAATATAGTTATATTCTTAAAAATGTTGCTGTAGCCACTAAATATATGAAATGAGAACAGAGACTTTCATGATCTATGTAATGTGTCAAAGATTCAAAATATAAATTGTAAACATGGGGACAGTGCAAGCTACTAAATTATCAGTATTACAAACCTACGTATTATTATATTTGGCATTTTGATTATCAAGGATAAATCACATGCCTTTATTTATATATACTTTGGGTGGGCTCTTTGGATTCTAAAGGGTCTTCCCCAGAACTGAAGCTGAAAAGCTTCTAAGATTTGAAACATTGTAATGAAGGAAAATGGAAACGTTCCTAACTTTGTAGATTCTCTGGTTAGTTTGAATTATACTTTCTTACACTTCAGTATAGATTTCTTTTCCAAAAGTGACATATTTGAGTGAATTGCTGATCAAATCAGGTCACAACTACATACAAATAGTTATTGGTTAATCTTTGTGCACTAGAATCCAGGTTTCAAACACAGTGATTTCTATGTGTCTATATATGTTTCTATCACTGAAGCTGAAGGACACTCACTATTAGCTATCGGTGGGGCACAAGTGCAGCCCTGAAGTCAGTCTATAGACAAAGCATGGCCATCTATAACTCAGGAGCAAAGCCAGTCCATGACACGTGCCTTACAAGATGATTTTGCATTATTGCTGAGTAACTGTAAATCATATGTTACTGTGTGATCCACTGAAGGTGTTAAAAAGCTGTAACTATCTGCCAGTAAATGAAAGATTTTCCACTGCTGCTGCTGAGGTGGGAAGCAGCAACTGGTCTATTCTTGTACATCCCAGCACTGAAAGAACTTTATATGCCTCATGTATAAAATCTGAGTTACAATAGAGAGGGGCACTTGTCTATTATAACTGTTAATGCACAAATCCCCCAATTTTTAATTATACAATCAATGATTCAGCTCTGTGGTGTTGCAATCATATGGTATTTTTGTTTATATTAAAAAAAATGTGGCTTTTTTTTTTTTTTCAGCAGATACACCATAAACCTGCTATGAATATGTAAACTTTGATCGTAAATCAGTGTTGTTAGAAAAGGGAAGGTTATTGCCTTTGGCAACAACTCATTAGTAGAAGAAAAGAGTGTAAAGTAATATATTTCACAGTGATTTACTACTTAATGAATTCGCATATGCAAAAATGTTCAGGTTTTGCATGCAAAGCAAAAAATGTAGTTTTGTAGAATTATCTTTCTAACTTCCTACAAGATGCAAACTACATTTTTATTTGTAAACCTCCAAGATATCTAGAACAGATATAGAACTTTTACTGAGAATTATAATTTGTCAAGGAGACAGTATATCAGGTTTAAAATATGTATTGCCATCTAACTCACCCAAGCTCCCACCTCTGCACCAGGGGTCAACCTACAATGAGCACTGTAGCACTGTTATCAGCTGGCACAGCTACCTCTGTCAGCACAGGACTGTGCCTGAGCAAATTAGCCTCACTGAGGAGTTAAGATTCGTGAGAAACACGTTGTATGAGTCTTGGTTCAATGCTGCATTAAAAAAGTGACTTGCTTCCCAGACAGAAGGTTCTTTCTACAAAAGCCAGTGCACAGTTTGGGGAGAAATATCATCCAGTTCAGCTCAGTGTAGTTATCAGCAGGAAGAAACTGCATTAAGGTGCAGATCATCAGTAGTAGCTGATTCTTTACTTATTCTTTACTTAGATGCAAGACCAGTCTATGCCCTTGGATCACGTGTATTCCATGAGCTTCAAAACAATTCAAGGAAGCAAAAATGTGAGAAGAAGAAAAGGATGTCTGGACAGCAAGATTTTAGTTTCTTTGAGGAAGAAAGTCCCTTACTTTATGCATGTGTTGTATGCCCTTGCACTTAATTCTGGTCACAGATCAGAGTAGGGATGTGAATTTTCAGACACTCATTAACTGTGTTAAGATTTTTCCCATCTGTATTTTCTTCAATTTGTCTTTAATTTAGACATTTGGAGAAAATAAAAATGCAGAAATTCTTCCCAGGAGACTTGATAACTTCAATTTTCTTAAATCATCAAAAGTGACTGTTAATTATATATGCTGTGGATGTTTGGCTTTGGTTGCTGATTTCTCTCATAGAACTCATGACAAACTTAGCAGACCTGAAGCATCCCCCAAAAAAGCAAAGGACATTTCAGCATTCATTTCTTGTTCTCTCACAGAATACAGAATCTTATGAATAATTCAGTGACTCAGTCAGGGGCTGAAGGAGACTACCCAAAGTTGTTCCTGAGATCCTGCTCCCTCAGTACACACAGTTTAAATTATGGACAGAATGGTAAATTGTAAACCTAGTGTAAGCTAACTCTGAAGCTAGGGAAACCATATTGTAAATCCAAGATTTAATTCACACTTTCAAGGTCAGATTCAACTTCAATGGAGACAAACTTTAAAGTAGTATATACAACACAAAGCAGCCTATACAATAATACTTACATAAGGGAACAATTACAGTACAAACAAGAAGGGCAGCAAGAAAAAAAAAAATCATGATGGAAGTGGAGAAAATTTTAGCATAAAGTAGCAGGAACACAAAGGAAACCTGAAAATCATATATAATTGCACATCATTATGCAAGCTATAGTAGTCTTAGATTCTTTACATAAAAATACTGAGATAGTAAGGAAAAAGTTTCTCCACTTCAACTAGTTTTCTTTTCCTTTTTAATAGGTAATTTTGCAAGTGGATTAGCATCTCTTTCTAAAGAAAACTAGAGAGATTGAAGCACATAATGTCACTGCCACAATATTGTAACATATTATTGCTAAACTATTTTAACTTGACTATATTCCTGCCTAATTTCTTAGATATACATCCAGCAGAAGCTATGAATTAGGTTTAAACAGAATTTATTATGAATTTATAGTGAGGCATTACAAAAATATTTTAATTGTGATGTATTCTTTAGGATTACATTGGAATAGGGGCCTGATTAACCTCTTGCTGAGGTTAATGCCAGTTTCCACTCCTTGAGTAACTCTGTTATTATTTGTATGATTATGGAATAATACATGATGCATTTGCATCATTTTAAATGGCAGTTTTAAACTGCAGCTGTAATTTTTAAAGTTATATGGTTTCATAGTAAGACAAACTTGGACACAGCTGGCTTATCATTCACATGAAATATGAATATTAATATGACTGCATAAAACATAGTTTTAGTAAAAATGTACAGTTGATACCTCGATTTTGAACCTGTCACTTGTTTTTTCTCACAGAGCAATGAAAGAACTTGGAGAAAATTATACCACTACTTAGTCAAAGCAGATTTTATCTGAGTCTGCAAACTGGTGGATGAAAGCAGTAACAGACTGCTGAAAGAAAAATGAGAAGACTAAGACCAGTTATATTAAAACCCCCCTTTTTTTTTCCCCTCAAAATTGAGATATAGTGAGGCAAGAAAATAAATATAAAAGCTGAAATTATAAATGCAAGCTCCACAATAATAATCTATCAGGAAAAACCTGTTTGTCCACCCTCACAAGTTTGCTATAATTGGTCAATCTCATGAAATCATTACTTTGAGTTCCTGATTGCTACTCTGCACAGCAGTAGAGTGAAAAGAAAGGTGGAAAGGTTAAAATCAGTCTGAAGTTAAGATTATTAGGGAAATTCTTTTGCAGAAACATGGGAGCAATTTTGAATGAATGTAATTCTAAAATCAAAGAAAAAAAATCTAAGCTTGGAATGGTACAGTATGAATCAATATTAGAGGAGAAAAAAAATATTAAATGGCTTCTGGGTTAAAAGTTATTCACAAAAATGGCCATATATTCTGATGGCACAGCAGGGCTTCTACAAACTGTGTTGCAGTCAATTATACCAGAAAGACAAAGCATCTCAAATATTTAGTAGCAGAGGATATATATTGTTGCAACTTTTATACAGAAAAACTACACTTTCATTTCTCAGCGCAACGATCAGAGGTTGAAAGGTAAGAACAGCTCCTGTAAGAGGTAGCAGAGTGCATGAACTTAAAAGCTGAACCTTCTTTGACACCCCCTCCAACAAAAGTAATATGCATTAAAAGTGACAGCAGAGTAGTTTTTTGCAAAATGGATCAACACTAAGTATATACTAATTCAGTCCACCTGCATGCGTTGGTTTAAGGTCAGGAGAGGGCTAATGGATAACTAACTAACAATTTGTCTAGATAAAAAACTACCAGTGCTTGCATTCCCAGGAGGATGCAGAAATGAGGGCAGGGAAAGTGAGCATTAGCCAGTACTTGCACAGGCCAATATGCCAATGTGACTGTTGTACGTGTGTATAGAGAATAACTCATGGCAACACCAACTAAAGCTGTTCTGATCACATGTATTTTTAATGATTAGAACATTGACATCATACCTAGTAGGATTAGGTGAATTATAATTGTGGTGGGCATTTTTTTTCCCCTATTTTAAATCAAAAACCCATGCATTTTTGGTCATGTGAGAAGAGTTATCTTTAAACACTCTGATATGCAATTTCGCTATAAAGATTTACTAGCAATCTGTACCTGAATGTCATCCACCTCTGTCCATCATCAACTAACCGAGCAAATACACAAGAAACAAAAAAATTGTGGAAGTATCTGAGGTATAATTTTCTTCTTGCTTGCATCCATTAAGTACTCTAATTCAATGTACTCTCATTCCTGATTATTACAAGGACAATTTAATTCCTATAAGGTTCTTTTATGTTATCCAATAACAAATAATGTAGCATGTAAGACAGTATGTAAGAATAAACAGATAGTTTTGTCCCTGATTTATAGATTCTTTTTTGTCTTCTGTCCATGAACTTTAGTTAACTGCTATATGTATAACCTAGTCATAATAACACAAAAGATTATATCTGAGGTGATCTCTTCTGAATGCTAGATTGCAAGCTGTTTGGAAACACTGTAAGGGTTTTCATGCAATAACATATGTAAAAAACACATTAAATATTGTGAGAGCTTCAGGAGGGCACAGAATTACTTCAATTGCATCATTACTTCACATAGAGACCATAATGTAATCATCAAGGCAGTTTTTCTCACCTGTATCCGTTCAACTTCTAAAAAAGTTGCTGTTTGGAAGGCTTTTTCCCATAATGTTAGGTCAGACTCTAGTTCCACAGAGAAATAAAGATCTTCTCCAGATTCAGACTGGACGCTGAAGCAATGTTTCCGCCGGTCCAGTAGATCACTGTCCTGATGAAAACCTGAAGTTATATAATCTGGCATACATCAATTAATATTTTTAATTGCAAATATCTGTGCCTCAAACCTAGCATTTTAAAATGGCATTTTTAATCATGTAACATTGTAGTAACTACTGAGAGCTGAGGAACTGAAAATTAATGTTTTTTGCTCTAAATATTGACATTTCAGTGAATTTTAAACAGGACACCTGTATTCAGAATGGTACAAAACAACACAGCATAGCTGGCAGAACTTCCAACATTTTAACAAAACACCTTCAAAAATGTTATTAGGTATACACTTCTAGATAATTCTGTAAAAGATATCCACTTTCTGTTCACTTGAGAGGAACACAAATATCAGCTTCCCTGACCTATTTGATTCACTCCCCCCACTCTGAAAGGCTGGCCAAAGGAAGCAAGAGATTTACTTAAGCAGTAGAAAAAGTCCACGTGTCCTATTTTCCCTATAAAGGATAAACAAAACAAGTTCATATTTCTGGTGGCTTACAAAATCCAACAGAAGTTTGCCTATAGCTGCATACTGCCAGTAGAGACAGTGGCTGCCAGTGACTCTGGACCTGGAGGAGGAAGTTACTTTTGGCTTTACTTTCAACATGACACCACACAATGGATATCAAGTTAGAATACATAATATTTCATGATTGCTAGCATTTGTAATTGGCACTAAATCAAGGAATAACCAAGTTAATCGGGAAATCCATCATTAAAATATTTGTCATTTTTAATATTTTTTTTTTTAAATACAGGATGCTTTATGTTATAACTCTGGCATGTGATTCATCTTAGTGAAAAATACACTTGCAGAAAGAGTTTTAATTAATTTTGTCCCTTCTACAGCAAAGCAGCTGTCACAAGCCACAAGTTCACCAGCTGTCCTCGCAAATACATCTGGAAATTTGGGTATAGGTAGCTTGGGTGCAATTTCTACAGTGCTGCCCCACAGCAAAGGGCACAGTTGAGATTAGTAAAGATGACTCATGGGACAGCATTGCCTTCTGGTTATACACAACTTGAATAGACCAAGGGGACCGTAACCAGCTGATACAAGCTGGAAGAATGCCTTCCATTATTCTCTCCTGGGCAGAGAACCAGGAACCTAAAGCTGACCAAGAATGGAAATCTATAAAACAGAAATCCGTCTGAAACTACTACTCTCAGGCTGATAACTAGGAAATGGTAGAGTAAGCACTATTTTCCCCTTTCTTTTCATTCAGTAGACATGTAACATACTCAAGAAAGCCAGTCCAGCATGAATTTATGAATGCTCATGGTTCAAAACTGCTTTCCAGTTTCTAGAAGAATCAGTTGTGGTGGCAACACACCCTCTCTTTGCAATCACCGTGACAAAAAAACCAAGTTGCTCAGGTTTTAAAATGACCAGTCACTGTGGAACAATCTCCTTCCTTCCTTCCATCAATTCTGAAGCTTAGTAGCTCTTTAGCATTAAGTCATGAATGGAAAAATCAGAATGTACATAGGCTATTAGATCATAAAAACAGCATTTCCAAAAAAAAATTAATATTCTGACAGATTTATTTTCCAAGTGTTCAGAGGGCTGTGTATCTGAACCAGTTAGACGTAGCTAAATAATAGCCTACATCCTATAACAAATACCTTTGTCTCTGGGGTTTTTTGTTGGTTTTTTTTGTTTGTTTGTTTGGTTTTTTTTTTTTTTTTTTCTTTCCATTCAGGCACTTCAGCAAAACTAAAATATCAATTCTGCTCACAGTATGTTTTGACCAGCATTCAAAAAAGAGGTCATAATGTCTAGGTTGTTGTTAGTGACATCTATGCTCTACTGAATGCTCGGCCTCAGAGTGCACAGAGCAGCAGCACTGTGACATATGTTTAATCTTGTGGATATGTGTAGCATCATAAAACATATCATCTAGCACCTGACTACACAAACCCCATCAATAAGAACTGGATGAGAAAAAGCACTGGCTGACCCTCAGTCCTCCAGGAAGAAAAGCTACAACAGGGCAACAGCACTTTCTTGTTTAACAGGTCTCAAGCAGGGTCTTAAACTCACTACACTCCCTGAGTTACACCTGATTGAATGGGTCTGTTGGTCCACAACCAAATGGACCTATTCAACATAGAGTCTGACAAAACTCATGTGTAAGGGACATATCTTTTCCAGGGAAGGTTTTAGGTCTTGATAGCTACAACCTCAGAAAAAAAGTAAAAATATTTTGAACCCATCTTCACCAGTTGATGAGAGTCAGTAGAAACCAATTCTGCTAACTCTAACACCTTATTTGAAAGAAAAGGATGGCACTTTATGGGATCACAGGAATTACTGATATTAAAGGAACTGAAGTAATAACTCTTGTTTTTAAATGGGATTAAAATATTAAATCATGGTCTTGCTACTTCTAGATGAAAATGAGAACATTCTTTGATTTAGAAAAGATCTAATTAATACTAGGAAGCATTTCTACTCAGTGGTTTAGATACAACAATTCTACAATATTTCAACTACTACATCCTATTGTGACTAATGACACACATAATGTACTAATTTATTATTAGAATTTACATTTTCTGCAGTTCCTTTCCAGAATTAAAAAAAAAAAAAAAACAAAACCACAACTATTTCCCACAAACAATTTCCCACAGAATAATAATTTCATTTTTTGACTAGTTCTAATGTATATATTTATAATTTCTATATCTGTGGCTATGGGTAGGTCCATGGTAGGAAACATTCAAGTCAAATATATTTAAATGTTGTACTCTAGTTCTAAAACACCTGCTGACACAAATATGAGCTAATACCTTCCTTCTTAGTGGTATTTCATTCTAACTTGTAAAAATAATTTGGTTCAAGGATCCTTTTAGTACAGCTTCAGCTCCTTTCTGATGCAAGATCTTTCTTTAGTTGTTCATTTATTCTCAGGCATTTAAAAATTGAAATCTATATTCTAAATTTATAGATCTAACCATGTTTCCATTTGTGCAATGGATAACTGTAGGAAACAATATATAGGCAAAGCTAAAACATAGCTATCCAAATGTGCTTGTAAAGGTAGGAATTCAAAGCAGAATTTTTTTCTTATGAATCCAACTGAGAATTGTCCAAATGTCCCTGTAAGTTTAAGAAAAACTTGTCAGAAGTCTCAAAACCAGGTCTAGATTAAGCAGGAATCTTCACTAATTAACTTAACCAAATGGTTAACTTAACTTAACCAAATGGTTATTTCAGCTAAAACATAAAATGTCATTCTAGCCATTTAAAAATCTGCTACAACCCTGCATTTTTCTAATCACTTACTAGTCAATGATGGACATGAGCCAATTTCATGTTGATTTTTTTATGAGCTCTTTTATGCTGTTAATGATTAGCTGTACCATTTGCTTCTGATGGTCTCAGTGTGTATTAATAAAGCTACTCTCAAGAGGAACAGTCACAAAACTTGCAGCAGCATGCTAATTCCATACTGGAAGGAAAACAGTCCTGCTGAAGGATGGGCTGTGAGGAAAGTCCTTGGCTTACACCCAGCTTCATGGTAATCCAGCATCTCTGCTGACAGGATAGTATGACTCCTGCTTGCCTAATTAATAATGATGTCCATATTAAGCGTGAGTAATAAATTTGTCTAAGGGAACCAAGCATGGCTCATTAGGTAGGTCCTTTCAAATTAAGGCAGAATGCTTCTTTATCACTAAGTAGTGACATTGCCTTCTCTTCCGCAGAGGTAATCTTTTCTCTTTTGAAACACTGCCCTCTCCAGAAGCAGCACTGCTCCTTTTCAAGTATTTGTGCCTTTTACTGTTATGCATGATGAATGCATTAAATAGTCATATTTTGGCTATTATTTAAATCTACTAAGATGCAAGAGACCCTCAACTTTTGCTATACTCGGTGAGAGGTGAGTTGATCTATTCTACAAAGGTCTGCGCAACAGAAAACAACGTTAGGTGAACTAGTTTCATGCTCGTGGTATGATTTTTATCTGGGTGGTGCTCAAGAACTGTCTGGCAGTCTGCTTTTATATGTACTATACAAAGTAATTTGGTAATAATGGAACTGTAAATATTAGTGACACTGGCAAGCAGATTTTGACATGAGCAACAATTCACATAAAATGTTCAAAACCATCCTAATCTGTGGTATACCTAAACAGACAAAATACACCTTGACTTTTGAGACAATTTTATTTCAGCTGTTAAAATGAGGTTAATATTCATGTTTGTGATACTAATTATAATGATGCTTAGTAATACACAGATGAGAAAACAAAGAAATACTGTTTTCTTTGCTGACTAGTTTAGACAGTCCTGCAAAAAGAAATCTAAGATTCAAACCTAGCACTTAAGAGCTCTTAAGATAAAAAACATTCTCCCATCGATTCAAGAGTGCAATAATTTCAAGGTGACTGTAAAAACTAATCACACCATGCCTTTACACTTGCTGGCATCAGTGCCCTGAGTATTTCACTGTTCGTGTCTCATTTATCAGCTCCATCTACAGAAACATCACTCTTTCTAAGGGGTGCTAATCGTCTACTTCTTTATCTGAAACTTTGGGAATACTTCTCTTGAGCATCACTATTAGTTGCTATGGAGATGTTTCTAATAGCATTTACAGGCAGCAGGGAATAGATTCACTCCAGAGTGAAAAAAAGATACTGCTTCTCCAACATATCCCACTTAAGCAATAAAGAAAAAAAAAAAATCCCATCTGGGAATGTTCTAGGATATTTACTCCTAGTGAATGTGTCAACAGAACAATTTGAGTTTAGCAGAGAACATGGAACTAAACCCACTTAAAAGACACTGAGTGATGATATTGTCCTGCAAGCAGGCATTACTATCTTCCTGGATTTGTCTCTGCACAACAACAAGTGATTGTCTCTTCTGAAGTAGAAACACAGAATAATTCTATCTCCTCAATTTTCCTGAAAAATTGACATGAACTCAAGTCTCTGCCATGGGAAGAAGAGGAAGTGCAGAAGAGGGAACAGTGCAGTAGAAGAGCCCAGGTTTCTTTTCATTTTTTCATTAGGTTTCCTGAGCTATCACGCCATCTATCAATCTCTGAGAATATAATCACTTCAAACCCTGTTAGTCTGCCCTTTTGCCATTCAACTCATTTTCTGAGTAAAACAGATTTAGAATGAAAGTTGCATGCGAGTTACTACTGAAGGGAAGAAGTTTGAAGGTGAATACAGAATACCAGAGTAACTTTAAAAAAGTTGCCTCTGCTTCGGTAATATTCACAGGGCTTGTACAAATATATCTAGAAACATGCACTGATAAAATGGAGACTTTTTTGATGCTGGCATAAAAACTGAACAAAACCTTGAGTCTTTACAGATGCTCAATGTAGTAATAGTAATGAGAAGTGGTTCTTCTTGGCCTTACTTTTATATCTAGTGAAACCATGATTAAGTCCTATAGTACCTGCTGTAAAAAACTAGAATATGGTGAAAGTTAATACTCCAATGTCAGAAACTGCAGTTTCATTGAAAAGATTTTTCTACTTCCAGTTTTTATTATTTACAAGTTTTAGACAGCTAAAGAACCTATTTGAAACATTCCAACACCTTAGAAACTTGACTACGTTTATAGACAAAGGAATAAGTGAATATGTATAACATGATAAAGAAATACAAAAACCAAGTTCCTATTCTACTTAAACTGGAATTGCCTCTCTGATGGGATGTCTTCTGTTAATACAGACTGAGAATGGAGGATCTGCACCTCTTCCAGACAGTCTGACGAGCTGGATAATAAGAAAACACAGCATCTTTGCACTCTTTTCTGTGTTTTTACACAACAGTTCCAGGAAGGCACTGGGTTCAGTGTTACTGGTTTGTAGATTGACTACTTGGCTGCAACTAAGTTCTGCTACATGGCTGAAAAGAAAAAAAACATCCCTGCATTGGTATACAAGAACAGGGGATAACAGACAAGCAGAAAAAAAAAAGAAAACAGGCTAAAAATGAGTGAATTAGAAGAGCATCAATAAAGGAAAACGACAAAAGAAATGAAAAGAAGAACCACCTTTAAATTGCAAGAAAACTATATGGCAGAGATTCTGTACACAGTATAATAAAACCTTTGGATAAGTCACAAGGAAGAGTCATCCTGGCTCCAAGAGGCTTATTTCTCAGCGAAGAGCTATCCCGGTGCTTACTGTTTTCCAGGCTCGAGGCCTGAAGTCATCAGAAATTACCAGAAAAAGGTGCATGTCTCAAGTGAGATTTTTTCATCTCCAAACCTGACTGTGCTCTAAGAGCATTGTTCACACTACAACCTCAGTGTAAAGTCTTCACAGAGTGACCAACTTTCCTGTTAAAGGACATACTAGAGTGATGGGACACTTTGGAGTGTTCTACTGCTTGATGAAGACTCTACACCTCACAGCCAACATAGCAGTAAATAATTCCTTTCATTTTTCATACTTAATATGAAAAAATATTAAAATTGGATATATAATAATTTGGAGATATGGGAATATAATTCATCTGGAGATGAAACTCCAGAAAAGACCAAATTACCTTTTACATAATTTTGACCCCCAAATCCAAAAACCAGCATAAACAGGAAAGCACTTCAGATTAACGGAAAGGTACCACTTTTTCCATCTCTTTCTTCATCCCCTTTTCCATTCCTAGTGTTTTAGACTGAGAAATGCTGAGCATCTGGAAAACTGTTTTTCACTATTTTTAAAACAGAGGGAAGACAACACGTATTCATTCTGAATGAATTCAGAATTAAAAACTAAACACAACGTAAAATAAGGACCTATTCAATCTGCTACTTATAGCTTTAACTTTCTAAACAGATGTCATTACCTCTTTCCATCTATTACAGTTAAGGCAAACTACAGAAATTGCAAAAAAAGTTTTCAGAATGGTATTGCATATTTAAGGACTCTGCTCTCAGTCTTGCTGTGAAATCTTACATTGCAGCCACTGTTAGTTGCATCACCGTAACTGAAAGCAACCAAAGTGATCATTATTTCTTTAGCTTCTCAGAGAAAGAAACATTATACTGGTTAAGTGTGACATTAAAGTAAAGCTATAAATCCCATACATTATAGAGAATTAAAATAGTTTCCTAGTCAAAATCAGTTTTATTTCCAATTTTGCCTCTGTATCTACCGACACCAGGATTTCTGATAATGACTTAAAATGGAAAAAATTGATCTCTTTCTGCTAGGTGGTCACATGCAGTTGCCAGTTGCAGTGTTATGCTCTGGCTTGTCAACTGGACTGACAAAGTGGTAATTTATTTTATACTTTCTCATCATACCTTGAGAATTTTGCACATTATCTCATACACTGAAAATGTTTTCTCAGCTCGTGTCCAATCCCAGGTTGTGACCTAGAAAACAAACAAATAACAAACAAAACAAACAGGAAGAGGAAGTTGGTTATATTTTCTTTTTTATTTTAAGCATTAAGTTTATTCATAAAAAATCTATCCCTAAACCATTTACATCCAGTATAATGTATACAGAAAGACCAAGCACTGCCTCAGAGCAATAATTACCAGGGGCCATACTGTTCCATCCAGGCAAAGCTTAGGAGATATCCTGTCTGTCTCCGTGCTTACACCACAGTGCCTTTGCATGCACCCTGTGCTGTGCTGACTGATGAGGCTTCCCTAGAAGCTGGTGAGGGTTGCATTGAGATCCTGAGAGGATGCAGCCCTGGAATTCTTCTCAGAGTCTTGACTATATAGTCAAGATGACATGTTTGTCACCATTTGCCTCCTTGTAACTGCATGCCACAATTTGCTTCCAGTCACCCTCATTGTTTGCAAATACATAAAAGCAAAGTATTCAGCCTTGCAATATTACAGACACTTACCCCACATGCCTTGAAATCCAGGGAAAAAAAACCAAAAAACAACAAACCAACAACAAGAAATAACAAAGGCAAATAGACATTTTCTTTTTTTCTTACCAAGGTGAATCTACCCCTAAGGTCTAATTAAGTTCTAAGTAAGATTTGAAGAATAATCTATGGAAATAGATTTGACAACTGCTTTTAACATGATTAATTTTAAGCAACTACTTTACAGACAAACACACACACAAAATTCATATATAATAAAGCAGTTCATATAGTTCAATAAAATCATGCAAGTGCAAGGGTTAAGACTTAAATAAGACAGAAAGGGATAGGTGAATATATTCAGCAAGGGAAGAGGCAAGGCAATATCACAGCCATCTACAAATAACTTTCCCAGGAAACTGTCAGAAAGAAAGAGGAGAATTATTCAGTCTCAAAGACAGAACACACAAAATAGAGACTATATATGCAAAAAAATAGAAAACCTTAACAGTAAGAAGTTTTGAACAGGGGCCCAGCTCCAAAGGAAGACAGCTGTATCATTACAATTATTAGGCAAGATGAAGAGGCTGATGAAGACAGAACTTGGTGACTTTTCAAGATTTAAGAATATAAAGTTCTTTGAAAAATGTATCATAAAATGGCATCCACACCATATGAAGAAGATATTTCATGTGACCAACTTATCTCTTTTATCTAAGGACAAAAATATTTCTAGTCACAACATGACTGAGTAGCATCTATGGATTTGGATGCCTTAGTATAAAACTTTCTTGATCAAAATTATTTTGGTGGTGTATAAGAAACTCTATCCTTCACTAATTTTTAGGTATAAACACTACTGTAACTGAAATTCCTTTGAGGAAATCAGTCAGGAATGAAAAGTTCAAAAGTACAGTGTCATAGTTTGTCTTCTATTAGAATTTTATTTATTTGCAGTGATCCTCAAACTCAGTTTTCACTATCATACTGATGTATGGGTATTAAATCAGATTTCTAAGGAAGAGAATAACTAAATACTGAGAGTCAACAAATTGTTTGATATAGCATGAGAAAGTAAAGAAAAACTGCAAATATACAATCTCTATATGGGAATTTTAAGATGCGATTTAGAGATGTGATGAACAATATGTAAAATGCTTTTGTCGGGGAAGGAAAAAAAAGAGGGAGTAAACTACTTTTTCTACTGTGGACAAAAAAATTACCTTTCTCACCATGAAAAGAGAAATCAGGAGTCTTGCCACAGCTCCACTGAGCTCAAAACACCAGCCACACAAGCCGAAATCATATTGCCCCATCAGGAAAAGTAGTGATTATTGCTGCTGAAGCACAAAGCCATTTGGAGCTACATTTAAAACCTGTACTTTGGGGAAAAATATCAGAGCTTCCCTTTGTCCCATAGTTTTCTGCTTTTGTTTGTACCTATAAAAAGACTTTTTTCAGGTCAAACCAAAACTCTTTTTATAAAAAGGTATGTGCAAATCAAAAGCAACTGTAGAATTTAGACACCCATAGAACTTGCTTGCCCTGCTCACTTTCAGTATTTTAATTTAAAAGCTTGACTAGCAAGAGAAAAAGTGTTAGCAGCTCTTTCTCAATTAAAGTCCATTCTCTCTGACATTTCCAACTATAAATTGTAAGAAAGAGAAACCCACCAGACTTGACACACTTAATAATTCTAAAGGACAAAATGTACCAGAAACTAACAAGGAAAAAAAAAAAAGAAAAAAAAAGAAAAAAAAAAAGAAACGGTTTTGTTTAAAGCTTTCAAAATGCAAATAAGATATGTTAGAATTGCTCATTTCCCTGAGCATGGAAAGTAGAAATACTATTGATCAAAAAGATAAAAAAGAAGGGGAGGCTGCTGATATGCACTGTTTAAGCACACACTTCCCTAATGTGTTAGACTTTGGCAGAGACCAGGGAAATACTTTCATTTGATTTTCTGGTTAAGAAGTTGGCAGCACATCTCTGTTCAGAAAACAACTTAATCCAAGGAGTTTATATTGCAAACATAATTAAAACTGTTTTTCTTCTATAACTACACTTTATGTATCTCATAAATAGAAGCTCTGAAACTGCAACACTGAAAGTTTTTTCTTAGTCTTTTGTAGCCCCTAGAAGAGATAAACACATATACTGGCAAAGTAGCAAACATAACTGTAACATTTGCATATAGAAAATAGTAGTTTAGGAGTCCTTTTAAAAGGCCTACTAGAGTCTTTGATAAGATAATTTTGCTGGGCATATAAGTGTGCAAATATTCCACAAATTACATGATTTGAAAGCAGCTCTATAGGAACTCTTCCTCTGTTTGTCCTTTAAAAAGCATGTTTGTCATTCTATTTTCCTCCTACTTCATGGACAGAAAATATTTTTCTCTACGGTTGACCTGTGTTTCTAGTTTAGAATAAGAACCAGAATCTGGCAAAACAAAATCATGTTGTGCTTGCAGCTCTGCTGAAACGAGACCTATAAAGTCTTTGAGAACTGGTGGCTTGTCACATACAGCAGCAGCTTGCCAATTGTCCTAACTCACATCACCGTGGTTCACAGCCTTATTATGAACACGTTCCTCCCACACCTATTAATCATCATCCATTACCCATTTTCCCACCAGCAGCATATTACTCCTGGAAACACGACTGAATCCTCAGTATAGAGGCTTGGAGTTCCTTCCATAAAGCTTACAAAGAATAATCATCTTTTGTATTGAATGGGATCTCTCAGCATTGTTTCTGCTTCTATCTAGTGTCTAGAATGGAGGTGGCTTTATTTGATGGGCAGCAAATGTTTGTGTAGGTCTGTGAAAGACAGGAGAGCTGCTTTTGAATTCAGGTGCTTGGCAGCATAGTCTGACATTATCCTGAAGAATATCAACCAACAAAAGCCAGACTCCCTTTACTAGCCACAGGAGAGCCAAACTCCCATACCAGTGAACTAGTGTACCAACATTAAACACATGAAGTTTTAGTTCATACTTCCATTCCTCGTGTCTTTCACCTGTTTTTAACACTTTGCAAAATAAATATGGATAGTGACTGATGAATGATATAAAGACTTGCAAGTTGGCTTTGAACTACCTCAGGAACAGACTGTCCAGAGAGGTGGTAGATGCTCCGTCCCTCGAAACATTCAAGGTCAAGTTAGAAGGGGCTCTGAGAAACTTGTTCTAGTTGAAGATATCCCTGCTCACTTGAGGGGGCTTGGAATAGAGAAGCCTTAAAGGCCCCTTGCAACCCAAAACATTCTACGATTCTACAATTCAGGCAGGAAGGAGCTACAGCTTGGATCTAGAAACACAGGTTTTAGCAGGAGTCAGAAAGGTGACCCAATAAACACAACAAATGAATCCCCATGACTCTCCTTGCTGCTGGTATGGGACTGCTACTGGCTCCTTAGGTACTGTCTTATAAGCTGGCGAGAGGATATCTCTGTTTACTGCAGTTTAGATGTACCATAAAACTGTGAATGTAAATTGCTGAGTATGAGACTATGGCTAAAATCTTGTGCAGTCTTGCCAGCCAGTTTCCAATTAATGTATTCAATCTAAACAATTTCATCTGCATCCCTACCTTCCTTTGGGTGCTCCCATGCAGTATAACAGTTACACTCAGGATAGAAATCTAACCAGAGATACCACCATTTCCATGTCATGCAAAAAGCTTCAGTATTTCCCCAAATGTCAGCAGTTTGACTACAATGATAGCACAGCTTAAATCTAACCATCTTGCTTCAGGCGTGTTCTGCCTGCTGAAGGAAAATGAAAAGCCCCCTTTTAGCACAAGTAGATTTCTCTTGTATTTTTCTAACTGCTTAGGTAAGTGGGAGAACATAAATTCTTGTTAGATGCACAATTATCTGATGAGCACCTATTTTTGATCCCTTCTGCACAACATACTCTGGACATCTCCTTGTGAAAGCCTTGTACTTATTACATGAAATTATTTCACAATATTTATTCCCATTAAGCATGAGAAATATACTTACTGGAGGTGCTATAAATTTATACAGGGAAGATCCCCTCAGTGCTAGAAACTTTGGTGTGTACATTCGATCCTGAAGGGAGTCTTGTTCCCGTTCTTCCGTCCAGCCCATGTAGACTATCTGACAGAAAAATCAATAGTGTTGACAAATTCCTCAGACACTTGCTACAATATGAATTGCAAATGTTTCATGCAAGTAAGCTGACGTCTGTCAAATTTTACATAGCTACAAACCTTGAACCACTGACACAATATGGTGTATTGGCAGTTCACTTACAATCACATCCTTGTATAAAGGGTGCCTGTTATGACAACCCAAAAACATCAGAACAAATATTTACTGTTCTAGGAACAACAAAAAAGTGAAACCACATAGTCAGTGGATGTTAAAGGTCTATTATCTCATTAAAAACTCCATGAAGTAATTCTACATATCCAAAGACCAATAACATCAGAGAAATTTAATACAAGTGAAGTGCAAGGAATCACTAGGCAGCAATACAAAATCAAGTAACTGTAATGTAGATATGGTCTCCACATACAAGTTCACAATTATACACTAAAAAAGGTGAACTTACAAATTTTACTTCCATATAATAAGGGTATTTTTTAAATTATTTTTCCCTCTGAAAATCCCTACAGAGGAATTTTGAACCTCCTTGCTTAGGAATAGCAAATTAACAGACTGTCTCCAGATGCTATTTTGAACAGACTTCATCTACAGCTAAGAATTAACCAGAATGCTGATGATTCCTGCCACTACTTGCAGATCATCCAGCATAGATGGATGAACTAGAACTTCAAACTCATTCAGGATCTAATTCCCTACCTATTCAACTATTAAGTTGAAATAATTTAATAAAAAAATCCTTAAAAGGAACAGAGTCACCACTATGACAACTTCTGGAGAATATCTGAACACAGAGCAGACACAATATACAACCATACCATTAGTAGTAAAATACAATTTCCAATGTGCACTGGTACACTACTGCTATGGAAAATAGAACAACCCATATTTCATATAATGCTGCTAATGGAATAGATCTATTTTAAAATCTCTTTGTGAAACTGATTTTTATATTAACTGGACTTGGGGCATTCTCTGTCTTAAATGTTAGTAAATGTAAGGAAATCACGTTAGGCAAAAACACTACAATCATATTAATAGTCAAGGAGTTAGTAAGCTTACCAATGTTTAGCAAATTTTCCTCTCTGTAACTGAAAAAAGAATGAATGATCTATACTGTTAAATGAATTAAACTGAATTGATTTGGTTCTATCTTCATTTCTTTCATTAAAATCGGACACATAGTAAGATAACATCTTTCCTGATTATATTTAATATCACTGTAGCACTGTTTATAATCTGTTTTCAGTTAGTGTTTTTCTCTTTCACATCCCTCATTTCTACTTCTGCTATTCATCAGAATAACAGGATACAGTCGTTCACGCTGTGCAGATGTATTGATATTTCACATTTGATTGCCTTAATACTAAAGCAGCCATAAGATTTAAGGCAATTGCTCCTTTAGATATTTCTCCTTTGCCTAATTTCATCAGAAATTAGATTGATTTTTCAGACAACCTGCTGTACCAAGGTTTTATTAACAAAATGGCATTTCTTCCTCACACTAAATACCTACTATTAAACACACAGAAGAACTGTTAAGCAAAGCCTGTATGACTATAATTAGGAACACTTACAAAGTTGTTTGAGTGCATGTGCATATTCACATGCGGGGATTAAAATATCATGGGCTAAATTCTGGAAAAAAGAGTTCAAAACAGATCAAACATTTGATAGCTATTCTACTTATGTGTTCCTAAAGTGGTCTCAGTTTATCTAAACACACTGAACACATGAAGTTAGATAAAATATTTTAATTTTTACATAATGAAACTGAGAAACTGTTGAACATTTTGCACTTCTGAGATAAAAGAGGGTCATATTCTTGAGATTTATGTTGCAGGTAAATATTTTGACTTCTAAAAAAAGCTTTGACTATGAACAACTTCAAAAAAAATATTTATTTGGAAAGAGATCTTAACTTTCCAAATTAATACTTCTTGTATATTGAAATAGTGGATGAGTATGAAATAGGACTTGCGAGTTTTGGCACATATCTTAATGCTCTACATGTGGACTTGGTCCAAAATAGGGGATTTCATGAGATTCTATCCAAAAAGAAAAGTTTACAACCACACACACGACGACTAGAAATAAACGTGAATCACCGACAGTGCACAGCATGCCCCTTTAGAAATTTTAAAAACAGCCTAGTTTTTTGAGTCCCTACAGACTGCTGCTTATCAACAAAGGTGGCAGTGGGGAAAACAGATATAATTTGTGGTAATTTTTGAAGTCCTGGTTTCTAACTTACCTGAAGCAGTTTGTTCTTCAAAACCAAATGGTGACACAAATTAGTTAATTTAGTGGCTGCTGGTTCAGTTACAAAGATCCAATAAGTTATTACAGCTTATGAGTTAAATCATGTACAGGTAAAAAAAAAAATCTGTATCTAAATGATAAATGAAACAGGACACTTTCTTCAGTCAAAAATCCATAATCTAATTTAGTATGTACTTAGATCCCATGGATATCCTAATCAAGGAAGATAAATTGCCATAAATTGCCATATTTCATATCAGTCCAATATATTGCTAAAATGACTTAAATAGCCTTGACTTTCACAACCACTTCTCCAGAATTTTTACACAAATTTTATTATATTTTAGAAAGAACAGTAAGATAAAAATATAATAAAATTTCCCCCAAATGAAATGTAAAATGTATGTGACATTAAATAAGTGAGGTGATTCAAAGATCAGAACAGATGCACTGACAGCTTTTTATCGTGGAAGTCCCAAATTCCTACTCCTATTATGTAAAACAGTACTATAGGACAACAGGATAAACATGGGAGTCGGAAGACAAATTAATATGTCAGGCAACACAGGGGAAAAATGATGAGGGATGAGGAACTCAGATAATGCTTTCTAACCTGGTTTTAATACCATTATCTCTGTGTGATAGTGTCAAAATCCATTATAGTCAATTGTTAGCAGAAAAATAATAAAGCCACACTAAAATGGAACAAAAAAGTGTGATTGTAATGCAAAAACAGACCTGTATTTAAAAGGTTTAGGATTTGTATGCTAAGCATTATTTTTTTTTTCTCAAAGTCAACAGAAAAAATGATCATACACAATTTTGAATGAATGCTAGAAAAATTGTCCTCTACTCTCCATATAATCAGAATGTGTCCTAGCTTATTTTTCAGGTTTGTGAAAAATAGGGTAATCTTTCCATATTTTTTTGTTAATCCCCATGAATTATTTTCTGTCTTCTTCACAAAGTCCACTAAAACAATGCAGTCTGCATAAGAAAAATAATCTCAAAGAAACAGAAGACAAAAGGCAATGAAAAGTTATTTTACATATGTTTCAGATTTAAATTTAAAATAATTTGAAGACTGACTTTTTTCATTAAGTTCTATGACAAATATACATCAGTAATAGTCAGTTTTTTCTAGAAAATTATGCCATGAAATTATAAGTAGCAAAGGAACAACTTTGACAAATACCTCCTTTGACTTTTATGTCTGAACTTCAAAATTTAGAACTGCACTATTTTTGGTTTGAATTATGGATGCACATGCTCCTAGTCTTGCTGCAACAGGGGAGTTAGGCAAGGTGACCTCCATAGGTTCTTTATGACCTCAACCATTCTGTGATTCTGTGAAATAAGGAAAATTATGAATGTATAAAACCAGAATATGCTTGCTTGCAAAATATTTTTCCTTTGTTTCTCCTCTGTTGTATCTCCTCCTTTCCATCCTATGTGCTTTAGAGCAATCACCGACAAAGACCACCTTCATATTTTTGAACCACCTACAGATTATTCAGTCTCTAAATATTTCACTTATTATTGGAGATTATACAATTATTATGGGAGAATGTGACATTTATTGTAGCTCATATATCTTAATTTCCTCTGGGTAAAGAACTCATGTCACCTTGTTACCAGACCAACACTGTGTGTAGGTTTTCCATTTGTTTTTGTCCTGTTGTGTTTTTTAAAGGATTACACAAAAATTAAGGAAATATTTAGGTGTCTTAAACAGCACCAGAGAAAGAAGAACGTACTTCTTAGCTATGGAATATGATTTTTCCCTATTACTCCAGATAAATGAAAACTGCTATCAAAGACTATTGAAAATAGGGTGTATTTGCTTTCCTAGTAGTATACAATATCATCATCAGTGAAGACTGTTTAGGGTAAAAAGCTTGCCTGGCCCTCTGCAGACTTCTGTCCAAAGTTAACAGAACTGTCTGAAAAACCTTCATTACAATTTCAACACCATCCCATGAGAAATCTTAGCACCTGCTCAATCCATCTACCACATCTTGCTAGAAATCAGGACTATATTGATGGCTTCGTGCCTTCACTCCCTGCACAGATCTGAAAAGTGATGGCTACACGTGGCTACAGGACAGCTTTTGGATCAGGTAAAGATCTCTACTTGCTTTTCCAGTTTTTCACAATCTTGTTATAATCTACTAATCCAGAGCAATATTTTGTCTTATCCGTTCAGTTTTTCATACATGTTAACAGCTACAATTTATTTCAAAGCACACATTTTACTTATTTAAGACTTGAAAAGTATCTGTTCACTGAAATAAATTCTTCTAAGACAAAGTCAATTTGAACATTAATTGGGCAACTGTGCTTTTGTCAAAATGTCAGCACTAAAAGTTGTTTTTTTTCCCCCTCCCTTAAATTATTCAAGTCAATGAACAATTAGATGTATTTAAAATTCATTACAATTTAAATTTGTTCATTTTAATACAGCATTTAGAAAGTACTGTAATCCTGTGTTAAGACTTTTTCCAAGAAAGAACTTATGCAGCTTTTTTTGCCAAGATATCAGGATGCAAACTACAGTATTAGATACCAATCTATATTAATTTGGGGGGGGAAGTAAAATTATACTAAAGAATCAGCTCAAAATTGTCTCGTGCTAGTCCTGGCATGCAGGATATTGGTTATGTAAAAAACAATACCCATCAACTAGAGTAGCTAGGCAGGACATGGTAACCCCCCTGAAATGAACAGGGGATGTTTTCTTTTTACATGGGATTGAGTTTAGCATTTTCCTGGTTAATAGGTATGGTAGGCAGATGATAAAAAAACTACATGTGCAATCTAGAGCAATCTGCCTTCCTCACTTGAATGAGCCTCCTATCTTCTTGTAGAGGCTTCTCATGTTTACCTGCCACATAACTCACCTTCAGAGCATTTTAGCACATCCCTGCAGAGGTTCATTTGGCTGCCAGGTTTTTAACTGAGGAGATTCAGTCCTGCTGCCATCACAGGCATTTTACAGTTGACCTGAGAAGCTTCATACCTTCTCTGACACTATCAAGAGAGCAACTCAGCAAACTCTTAGATAATGAGCAGGTCTCACACATCTTGACTAAAAAAATTACATTACACTGTCATCAGCCCCTTTCCTTTTGCTGTTGTGTGCAACTGTAACCAGTAAGACTCTGTTCTTTCTACTGGGAAAACCATCTTTGATATATGGTCATATTTGCATTCCTGCCTGTCAGTATTTCACCTACTGAATTTATAAGCAGGCACAAGGAAGGCTGTAAATTTTAAGCCAGGATAAAACTTCTGGGTTTTTTGAGGGTTTAAACAGATAACAGTACAGTACTGAAAGCTCAACGTTCAGGTGGCAGGAAAGTAAACATCATCTATTTTAAAGCCTGCAAGCCTAACCATGTTTAGAACTTACTTTTGATTAATGACTTTTTATCCCCCCTCTTCTAAGTGTACACAGTGTAAACATAATGTATTTTTCAGGCTCTAATATATAAATAGGTCAAACAAAAAATATTTCTGATAATCGAGCTGGAAGGCATGGCCTCTCCTTTCTGAGGAACAACATGTCACATTCATCTTTGTCACCTCAGGTTAGACTACTGAAACATGCTGAAGGAAGAAAAAGATCTTCATATTACAAGTCACTAGACAGTGTCTTTCAGACTTTTGATGGTGCCACCAAGCAAACAACTGACATATGCATCTTTTTTAGGTATCAGTGTGAGTGAATCACTTATTTATTACTATAATTCTTAACTCATCCAGGGAGTAGCTTTCAATCTGATTTCAATGTTTGATTCCAGATACTGCTTTGATTTCCATTTTCTGTTTCTCTGAAAAGGACTGGTAAGCAGAACTTGGAAAGGACTAGTGCAATTTAGGTTACCTGGTTGTCTCTCAAAGATCATACTACTCATGTAGCTGCCTTGCTAGCATCCTGAAAACCTGCTAAGTTTCTGCTTACTGAGCTCCATTGAAAGGATGATAGTAGAAGGTAATGATAAAAGTGGAAAAAGCCCAAATGACCAATTATACAGAAAATACAGATGATTGGTAATAGGCTAGACTTGTTTGGAATTAATTTTAGTAATGCATGTTTTCAGTTTGCTTAACATTAAAATTACATTTCTATAGAATTAGATGTTTACACTTCAAAGTGCTCACAAAGCCAGAATAAATCTGCAAACACTCAGTGTATACTTAAAGCTGTCTTTTAAGTCTCTGGTATTGCTGCTTGCACAGCAAAATAAACATATCTGACAGAAATCCCTTTTTTTTGGTAAAAACAACTTCACAACATCTGAGTTAGAAATATTTTTATACCCTTGTGAGACTGAAGTTTGAACTATTCAGAAAATTAGCACTGCAAATATATATGTAAGTATACAAAAGCCTGTTTAGGATTAAAATATTATATTTAAATACTTTCTCTTTGATTAAACGAACATCACAATTCTATGGAATAATGCTATGCATGGCTACTGAGTGTAAACTATTAGGAAGCCAAATTTTTACTTTCCATTCTTAGGCATACTTGCAAACTGATTAAAATAGCTATTAATGTTTGGAAAAATTATTCTACTTATACTGAAAACCAATTATTTTCTGTTCTGTCTTATATCAAAAGAGAAACACTTCTGAAGGTTAAGGTGTTCCCAAGGCTTTCTGAGGGCTCTCAGAGAATACAATTGCTACTTAAATACTCCCAGAATAAAATATATAAAGAAAATTTCAAAAAATATTTGAATAAATTTAGATTAGATTTACATTGCCTTTTAACAATTTATTCATATTTTTTAAGCAGTCAAGGTTTGTAAGTGAAAGAAAAATCATTGAGACATGAAATATTATTTTCAAAAGTAGGAACATTCAGTCTTCTGGACAAATTCCACTTTTTTACCTTTCATAATCCATTTTCTGTTAATGCATTGTTTTGAATAAAGAGAGTGTGACTGAAGAAGTAGCAGTAGTGACATGGATTTTATTTCCTTCCTTACCAGCACCATGATTTTGCTGTGGGAAAGGTGGTGTTGGAAAGGTCAACTGGTGGTTAGGTAACTTCATTATGAAAAAAAAATTATAAAGCTTCAAGGGAATTGCTAATTTCTAAGAACTCTCAGTGTCGAAAGAAGGATTGTATTAACAACAAGCTAAAGCACCCCTTTGAACCACAGTTTCACGTTCACAGAAATGCACATAATGAAGCAATTATTAGAGCCAATTAAAAAATAATTATATATAATCCTTCAAACATTAATAACTACTGCAATCAGAAATGCGATGGCAAGTGATACACGACACTGTTCTTTACAACCATTAATGAGGACAGATGTCTCTTTTAAGCAAAGTTAGTTATTAAATTTTCTAATTGAACTTTCTGGACATCAGTATCTCCATCAGTTGTCAATCAGTGCAGAGCAGCAAAGTTTATTTAATGAAGGGAAATAATAAAGAAGTCTTATCTACTAGTGAATCAGTCAGAAAGGCCACACAGCTTTCCTACAGAACATGAAAATATACAGATGAGAAGTTTTGATGCATCTGCACAGTGTCTTTGGTGGATCAATATTACTGGTGCCAGTATCTAACAGACAAAAAAAACCCAACAGGCAGTATAAAAATTTCATCTTCAAATCAATAAATAATGCTCCTTAGGGTAATTTTATCATTCATTAGCCCTACTAAATAATCTTTTGTCAAATTAATTCACAGTTTTTGAGATCATTAAGCAATAGGTCTAATTAAGTTTAATTTCTAGACAGAAAATGCTAAATATTCTTCTTGATCTATAAAAAATGAGCAATGCCATAAAACCTCTCCTTATATTTCAATTCAGTTCATAGCATGCAATAAGAATTTGTACACTAATCCATAAATTTGACATATATAGATAACATTATGATTCCTTCCTTATCAGAAACATCGGACAACACTTAGCCTCTAATCTTCCTTTAAGTCGAAGTGTATTTCAAAGATATATATGAAGAAATGATCAGAAGTAGCAGAAATAGAACATGGAATTATGGAAGCAAGACATTTTCAAAATCATATTGGTCACATTACTAAGTCCACGAAATTGTGATTGAAATTTTTCTTTTTTAGTTATTCTTGTATAAAATCTGACAAAAAAAGGCTTTTCTTTTGACAATATTAAATTGATTTAAAGTAAGAGTTGTAGACAATCACCAAATCTATCATATATTTGAGAAAAACCCCACATACTGAAAAAAAAAAGTTTTAAAAAAAGCCTTATACAGATTTGGTACAGAAAGGCCTACCTTCAACTTTCCTTTTTGTTTCATATAACATGTCAATCTAATGACCTGGATGCCATTAGGAATTTATGTTATGTGTGTGTTTATGCTTATTTCATACTTCCTAGCCACATATCATCTATCAGAGTATTCTGAATTACATAGATTTTTCAGTTTTGTTTGTTTTGGTTTTTCTTTTTCTTTTAAAAGGATTTTAAGTGGATTTTTAATGTCTTATGAAGATGAGTTTTGAAAAAATTACAACTGAGTGGATAAAACTTGCAACATTTTAACAAACTGGTCCCAAAGAGTATTCATTTTCCACTACACCTAAATAGAGATAACATTATGGGTCACTGCTTTCTTCTTTCAGCTGCCTTCAGAGCTTGAACTTTCAATCATAACAGCCTGAAAAAGAAACTATTTTATAAAAACAAATAAATATTCTGTAACTGAAGTCTTTGTACTTTGATAGAAATACAGAAAGAAGATTTATTCACTATGTCTGTCTTGGTACATTATGGCAAAGAAATCATGTATCAAAACACCTTTGATGTCTTTTAGTATTTAAAAATACTGAATTTAATTAGTTCTCTTAGCAAGAGATGGTAATATCTTAAAGATATTCAGAACTTGACTGGGGAAAGTCCTGAGTAACTTGATTTATATTGGTCATCCTCTGAACAGGAGGATTTTGCCCAGATTACCTACAACAACTCATCCAATCTACAGAATTCTGTGAGTATTTGATCTCAAATCAGTCACATTTGTCCTAGAATCTGTTTAAAAATACTCCTGACTTCCTATTCTTAGTGAAACAGCTTCAGGATTGTTTTTATTATAGTGACAAATTCTTTTTCAGTGGCACACAGAGTACCACAGACCAAATGCAGCAGTTCACATTTCATAATCCATTCGTAGCTTTCCAGGATTTTCTAAACTCAGCCATTTTATACCTACCCTAATTTTCACTGGGGCAGTTTGTCAAACTTCTCACTGAAGACTTTAATCCTTCAAATACAATCTGGGAAAGAATTTGAGTACAGACTGCTTGCAGGTAAGGCACTCTTGAGCTAGTATTGCTCATAGGCAGCTATTGAGAAATTAAAGTTGAATCCTATCACAGGAGCATCTTTTCGTTAAGGCCTTTTTGCACAGTGTCAGATGTCTGGATCCTTTTTGCATACTCTTTCCAACTGTCTGGGGTCAGTTTTGCATGGCAGCTTTAATTCAGTAAGAGAGGAAGGAGAGGCTGCCACATTATCTTACCTACTGCCTTTGGGGCTCATGGGAGCAATAGGTTGGAGTGATGAGTGACTACTGGTGCTCTTAGGCAAGTACTGTAAAACAGTAAGCTGTTAAACGAATAATGGGAAGCAGCATGACTTCTGGCTGTATATCTAAAGAAAGCAGCTAGACACTGCACACTCTTGTATCTTGATCCTGATGGAATTCAGGGGTACTCTGAGCATGACAGTTGGATCAAGTGACTCTGGATACTCAGCACTTACACACCACCAGAGCCATCAGGTAGAGATCTGTTTCATGAAAAGATGCCAGATGTCTGTCTGGACCTTGGTTGGAATGTCCTGGCCACAGCATTGCCTCTCACCTCTCCAGACCTGCACCATTGTCCAAAACCATTCTTCTTAATTAAAGGCAGACTTTTTTGGTTCTAAACTCAGCATCACTGAGAGATATTCCTACAAGAAAACTGTTTATCATTAAATAAATACATTTTTCAGTTGTCAGCTGCTTAGAAGAGTTTATCTATTTGCTGTGTCATAAAATAGGCCAGAATTAATAAGTTTTGTTTCCCCAAATAGTAAGATTGAAAGCAAACATTCTATAGTGTGCTAAGCATATAACAGACACTCCTCACTAAACAGTTTCTCCTTACCAGTAAATATGACTGTTTAAAAGGACAAAACTGTATCCTCATTTTATGAATTTGTAAGTGTTGTTTCTGTATTTGCAATTAACTACATTTTTTAACATTTTCCATTGATTTTTGTGTTAGTGATTTTTCAGACATTTTCAGTGAGTAATAATTCTTGGGTTTTTTTTTTTTTTTCCTACTTCATTTGTAGGTAACCATAAATTGTCAATTGCTTATGATTTTAAGTATCTTCTGAAATTCAGGTAGCAACTGTATCACTGGTACCATGGGCTATTATTGTCAGGAAAGAGAAAAGATCAATGACTATCTGTGGTCTTCTGTTTAGCCACTGTTCTTAGAAGTTTGAGAGACTAAATATTTTTCCTTTCACAGGATAATCCATGAAGAACTCATCATCTACACAGATGTAAAATAAGTGAATAAGAAAAAATGCAATGCTTATTCACCTCTCCTCCTGAAACAAACTGTAATTAAAAATACTTTCTTTAAGCCTTTTGAGTCCCATGTGTTCCTTCAATAGAAGATCTACAGTTAAAGTATATGCTTTATTGATTCCAATGAATTTATCTAAATTATACAATTCCCCAAGGAATAATGAGTGTATAGGCTTCCTGAACACCTTCATTCTAATCTACTAAAATTAATGTTATTCTTGGGAACTTTTAAATTTACTTCATGCAATAAAAGAGACGTTACAATAAAACATTGCAATGTTTTTATTTCCAGCCTCAGCCTCCAATGAACATTCCAAAATGGGCAGGCAGAATAAATTCATACATGGTAAGGTATGGATATTAACAGTTCCTGATTTAAGGTGAGATTCCAGAAAACAACAACAACAAAAAAGCTTTCTCCATACTTAATCTTTCTAAGTAAGTATAACTGTAAAAACAAAGATGACCTATATCTTTTGTGGATAAGGTGACTCAATTTATCTTCTTTCCTTATTTCCTCTCATTATTAACACTTTCCAGGAACTTGTCAGAGAGCAGAGAGGCACAGGACTTATACATCATTCAAAGCATCTATTTATAAACAAAAATTGTCTTCCTATCCTGCTTTGTTGACCTGTTTGGGCAGTAGTTAAAAATCCTATCCAACATTCAAATACATGAAAAAGATGCAAATGTTTATTCTGTTAGAGTAAACAAAATGGCCCTTTCTTGGTTTAACATTTGCTAGTTACATTCCACTCTCAGATGTCATAAATCTACACCTCTGTCAAAAAATCTGCCTTTTAAATGGCAGGTATTCCTTCCACTGTCCTATTTATGCTATATATCCCACTTCTTGAGTAAGTGGCAGAATATCGGATCCAAGTATGGTTTGAGACTTAAGGCAGGACTGAATTATGTCATGGATATAAACAGAACACAGGGATAAAAGGATGCAACGAAAGTAATCCCCTCAATTGTTATTTAAATTCAGTGGTTTCTTACTGTCTGACCTCACCATAGATACAGAATTATGCTTCTGGGAAGAGCTGCATATTTGTCCATTTTAAAGCTTTACAACACATCAGGAAGCAACAATTCCTCTGCCCATATCTGCTGGGGAGGGGTCCATTTCAGAAGACCCCTGGATACACACAGGCAGAGGCAGGGGCAGGTTTATTAAAAAACATTAAGCTCCTATTGTTGCAAAAAGTAGCAGCTGAAGGAAAAGCCCTTATTATGGTAACCTAACAATTACAGCACTCCCAAAGTCAGTGTGTCAAACCTCTCTCATCTCATCTTCTAACCTAATCATCAAGATAAAAGCTAATGCACACAGCTCCTGTTGAAACTACAACACTAGGAAGAAATATATGCATGACCTGTGGGATCAGAAAAAGCCTGGTTTCACACCTGAGAGGAGTGTAAAGCAAGGTGAAAGACCAGATAAGAACACCTTAATCTGGAAAGCAGTAGATTGACTTGTCTGCTTGCCAACTGAATACTTTTAAGCCATGACTGCCACCCAAAAATAGGCCTAAACAGTCTTTTATAAAGTATTTCTATCTATCTATTTAGAGTAGGAATTTCCATTAATTTTTTTAGAAAGAGTCTTTGTGGAAGCATTCAGAGCTTTGAACCTAACACAAATGAAGCCTTACTCAGACCACTAAGCCACAAAGAGAGAAGGGCTATCAGACTTGCTCCTGTGGGCTGCCTGAGGTAGAATCATAGAATCGTTTTGGTTGGAAGAGACCTCTGAGACCATCAAGTCCACCAGTTAACCCAGCACTGCCAGGTCACCCCTTAACCATGTCCCTAACTGCCCTGGCTGTTTTGGACCTTATCCCTACGGTTTTCTGTTCTTCCTGAACCAAATAGTTAACAGGTCGGTATCACAGATTTCCTAAATCCTTCCATAATCTACTCTTGAAATGTCACTAAAATAGATAAAAGATCTATTATCTCTTCTTCCAGAACCAGAAAATAAGTAACACTCTTTTATCTGTTTATCAATTCAGGATTCCACTTAATAACATCTGGTTCCAGGACATGTCTGTTTATTTCACTCAATTTTAAATGTCTACAACGGAGCAAGGCATTTCTACTCCCTTCATTTAAGCCTTTAGTGGAGTATACAGCACATTCATGCCTGTATGGATTAAAATCTGAACACAGATCTAACATGGTTGCAGTCACTAAACTTAGTCAGGCAAAACTTACCCTTACTGAAAGCTATTTTCATGGAGTGACTTTATTGTTGCAGAGAAAAAAAACAGCTAACTAATACTTTTTCTACTAATGGGTTAGCATTAGAAAAAAATATGAGAAGATAAATGAGAAAAATATGTAAATGAGAATGAAATGCATACTTGAGGCAAAATTGAATTTGCTGGACATGCAGAAATTATTTGCTACACAGCTTGAGACTTATAGTTTGAGATTTAAATAAGAACTTGATCTAATCACTCTTTTCTGTCATCTAAATTTCCAGCAGGTGTTCAAATTATTTCCATCCTCTCATGAGCTATAGGGTATGTAGCCCTAGGATATAAGCACTGCTGTCCAATAACTGCATCAAGTGACTCACAACATGAATGTTATCCAGCTCATCAGGTAACCCACAATGTTCAGGAAGCAGTTTGACCTTCCTCTAAAAAGCCAACATGGTTTCCTCAGCCAAAATTTCTAACAATCTATGGCCCATCTAAAATGGTTTTTATGTCCTGAAGTTCAAAAGGTACTCTGGACTGCAGTGTAAAGGGAAGAAATATCTCTTATTGGCCACAGTAAGCATAGTTTTTATAATAGTGTCTCAAAGGCACTGAAAACAATTCAAGTCACTGCTCAGTGAAAAATATTTCATGTCAACTAAATAAACATATTAATATAGATAGATATTTCATTTATTTTACAGAAAGATCGATAAACTTAATAAGCAACATAAACCTTTCAAGGGTTTATGTTATAGAGTAATAATCCATGTCGAGTGCCATAGATAGCTGACAATACAATGTAGGGAATTAGCACAGCATAATTTACACCCTATCGTGCACTTCTGCTTAATTTAACAGCAAGAACTCAGCTCCCCCTCTGTGTTTCTATAAACATTTAACAATAGAATTCTAGAGATTTTCCTTCAAAATAAACCTGATCAAATCCTGACTGTGACAACAGATGGTGATAGAACAGATGTACCATAGGACTGGAAGTTCAATAACTGTCAGTCAAGAGCTGCAGAATGGCTATTCTGAGGAACCACAGTAATAGCATAGTTAAAAATAATTAATTCAAGAGTCATATAAAATCAGGAATAAAAATAATAATTAAATAAAAGAAACCAAAATACACCTAAGGAAAGGGAACAAAACCAGTCTCCTTAATGTACTTCTAGAGTAACGATTTATTCTGAGGACATCACCTGTCAGTAGAACTCTGTTTAGTCATTCCAATTCAAAAATAGTAATACAATAGCAATGTCATCTTGGAGGTTATTATTGTGCAATTAAGTAAAAACCAAAATGGCATGTGTTAAGATTCATGCAGATGTTTATCACTAGAACAGATGTTGCCCTACCAGTCCACTTGAGCAATTTGATTCACCTTTTTAAGTGTAACAGAGATGCAGCCAAGGACACTGGCTTGAGTGACAGGGAAGCCAGTCACTGTGACATTGGTTTGTACTTATACAACATTGCTAAGTTAGCTTTTGTTAAAGAAACTCAGCTGATTTTTTAGAAGTTGATTTTAAATGAGACTGTTCTAACTGCATAACTTTAATCAAGCTCAACAGCAGCCTATTAAGCCAGAAATTGAGGTGATTATTACCTAGCTGATCTGGTACAGCTGCAAGTAGCTGTGTTTATTAAATTCTATCAAAGGCAAGAGAAAATGGACATATTCTGGTGTATTTCCGAATGTCACCAAGAATGTAAATATGCCTGCAAAGCACCAGGATTCACGACAAGTTGAGTGTTGAGGAATCTGACATGCACAATTACACCCCAGTTTCTTGCTTTATAATGGCACCAGTTCATTATGTCATGATGTACTTTTAAAACTGTTTTAAACACAGTTGTAGAGATGGAAACACAGTCTATCTCATTCTTATATAATTCTTATTTTAAACTGTTAACTGTGAACAGCTCAGCATCTTTTCCCGTAACTGCAGAAAAAATCTAGAGGGAAAGATTCTTCTTAAAGATTAAAATTAAAATTATTTAATAAGAATATCTTATCTTCTGTAGAGACAAATCTTTCAGAAACACTCACGTTGCCTGCAGATAGAAGAGAAAGTGTTCAACTTAAAGGATTTTTCAGGTTTTTCCCATTTATGCCTTTTTTTTTTTTTGTGAATTCAACATTTATGAGAGGTGGAGGGTTACAGCCTTTCATCTTAATTCAACTTATTAGAGATGAGAGACACAGCATAGGAAAAGAAAGTTTTAAATACGTTTGTCTGCCAAGATATTCAAAGCTTTCTTTCATGTGAAACCTTGAGACTTGACTTTTGTCAGTGTGGTGGAGAAGCAAGAGGTTACTTACAGCATTTGTGACCATGTATGGGAACACAGTCGTAACCAAATAAAATGGAAAAGCAGCTCCCTGGGTTTGCTGGGTACTGGCCCTGCTGGCTTGTTGAGTGAAGTCAGTTAACAGTGCAATCAGTTATGACTTTTCCCAACTACAATTTATAACACTGTAGTTACTTACACATGTAGGGACAGAAGGAGGTAAGCAGAAGGTCAGAGTAAGACTTAGATGTATATCTTAAATTTTACTGCATACCTAAACCAGATGTAACCAATTCATCCTCCTGGCACAGCAATCAGTAAATGCCAAAATCCCAATAAAATAGCAAATGATGGTTATAACTTGCAGTAAAATCTCCAGCAGCTGGAGGCAACACATTTGGTTTCCCACCCTGAGGAGGATCGGAAGATTTTGTAAGAAAGACTATCTCCTGCTAATTTCCCTCGCTGCCATCAAATCCATTTTCAGCTGAGATCAGCACATTCGCAAACTCCTGGTGGCTAATGTAAGGGCTGGGAAGCGAAAATGAATGGGCAGTGCTTGTCCTCAATACACCACCACCATTCCCAGAGGTAGGGTGTATTTCCCTGCCCTTTGGATGTGGTAGCAGGGAAGTTGGTGCTGCCTTTCAGAACTCACCTGGCTAAAGATGGCTCTCGCAGGAGCTGACGTTTGCTGTAATCAGTTTAAAAGCTGACCAGCAGTGATGAGTTCCAAGGGAAGGAAACATGACTGTGTTTCCTCTGCAATCTCGTCTGATCAGCCTCTGGCTGAAACTTAGAAATATTCTATTCTTTGTGCATGTCTGCTATAAGGTCTTTATTGCTTTTCCTCTATGGAAATTTTGTCTACAACATAGTATTATTTTTAGTGCATATTTAAAATACACATTATGTTTCTAGTACAAAATTATTTTTTTTTCTCAACTGCTTGCTGATATTCTATTAGATGGTACTATACATAGTCCATTCATTATAGTACCAATACAGAAAAAACAACTAATTTCCTAATTTTTTTAACACCTTCAAGTGTTCTTTTCTTTGTTGTCAGCCCAGAATCCTAATAAAAATAATTAAGGATTTCTAACTGGATTGGTTCTCTGTACACTTTACAGCATACTGAGCTTCACCCTGAATATTTTTATTAATGCTTTGTTTATATAGTCTTCTAAAATATATGCTGATTCTTTTGAAAAGGTGTGGCTGTTGTTCATTCTTACTGTGATCTCTAGCAACTAGAACCTCAGAACTTCAGCATTTAACCCCAAGCTGCCTGTAGGTTTGCTTCACTTAACCCCCCACAGAACAAACAAATAAAAAAACCCAATCAGCCAAACAAATGCAAACCCCAGATTTCTTAAGACAAACAGCTCTATCCCTTCATCCCATGGATCCAATCGCCTGATACACAGATGTGGAGAAGAGCAGCAGCTGTGCTCGTGCTGCATTTTGCAAGAAACCATCTCTATTCAAGGAGCCTTAGTCCCTTTACGTAAAGATATTTCAGTTCCTTCCAGTAATGTGAAACTGCCAACGGACGATCCCAAGTTCAGGAGGAGGCAGGCAGATGAGTCACTTTGTTGCAAATTCTGCTACGAGACCTTGTCCAAAATGTTATTTTTTTCTTGCATTCATTTCAACAACAGAATTCATACATTTTTAGAACTTTAGAAAATGAATGGATACTGGTTAATTCTGTAAAGCGTAACAATCCTATTCCCCCTTTTGTAGTACATCAAGTAAGAAACAATCTGAGGCAAGCTTTCATATATATGTATGTATTACATGGGTTAATTTAAAAAGATTAGGCATGATCTCACTTTGACCAAACAGTCAAGTTCCTTTTGTCTTTGGAAAAGAAAACACCTATTTTGAGGCAGCAAGGTACTCTCTAAAGAAAATCTACTGAGCATTCTTGAGCTGGAATAATGTACAGCTACCACATAATTATATACTGTTGAAATGAGAATTATAAATTAAACAACCCCAAATTTTCTTTTTCTTACCTGCTGGTTTACGGGAAAATTCCTGTTGATTTTTTTTATCTATAAAAAATGAATAAAGCAATAGATTAATACTCAGTCATTAGAAGAAAAAATCCATAAGCATTGGATTTTAGAGACATGTCTCAGACACTACTTTCTAAATTATCTATGTAAAAAAACATTACAATCTCCTGCAGGAAAGGGACTGACAAGCACATGTGAATAACAGGAAACTTCTGCAGTCACTGTGTGCTTCATTCTGCTGTTCAGAATACTGGAAAGTAGAATACATGCAAAATTATTTCTGAATACTACAGCACTATATCTTTCACTTTTTGTCTGTTTATAAGTTAAAAGATTAACTAGAGTACTTAACTATGTAAGCAATTCAGAATAACTTGCTGTCATCTACCGAAGTCATCAAGCTTTAAGAAAATTCTGTCATTATAGAATGATGCAAAACTGAGATGGAGAAACTTTGAAACATCCCTTACTCTACCCTTGTATCTTAGGTTCAAAATCAATTGTGCAAAATCAGGTTTGATAACTGTTCAAGTAATTTTGTCTTAAAACATTCAATAATACCTTTAGGTAAAAAGTAAAGAGAAAACCAGTCTGTGACACTTGATAAATGAGGAGTTGTTATTTAGCCCTCCAAATCACTGACTCTGTCTAAATAAAACACTGCCAGCTTTCTAAAAGCAAAACAAAACAGAAGAAAAGTGTCCAATACGAGGAGAAAGAAGTGTGGAACATACCCATTCCTACCACTAGTAGAACAAAACTGTTACTTTTTTATTTTAAACATAGATCTTGAAAGCTTTTGAGCACAACTAGTAAATCTACCATGTGCATTCGAGACAGGTACTTAACAGCTAAAATTTATGTTGACATTTCACAATTGTTTTTGTAGCTATGGGTGAATGTGTAAACCACATTGTTAAGTAAAGACACTGTGAACTAAGAATCAATTGTATAGCCCTGAAACTAGTGTAACATTTACACTGCTTCAACCAAAAGTATAATATCTTCGTAGAAGAAAAGAATCATCACTGAATTTACTTCAGTGTTTAAAATACCAGCTCTAAACAACTCTACGCAGAGATGTGAGTGGCACTGTGTTCTGCAGACTAAAACCAGATTGTTTGCTGCAGTGGTAACCTCTTTGCATTCTTCATGCAAATACTGAGAAAATCTGCAAGTCTGTCACTGACATCCCACAGTTTTGCCATCAAAGGATAATTCTCTCTGTCAAGAACATGCTGGCAAGCAATTTCAGTTGTTTTTCAAATGTATCCTGAAGCAAAAGTGTCAGAAGAACATTTCCACCCTCCCTTCTTGCATGTACATCAGTTTTCTCCTTTCTTCAATGTAAGTAAAGAGGAAGCATTACAGCAGCTAGGACATTTGGTGGACAAGGTATTAAAATAAAATCAGTCCACACTTTATAAAATACCAACCATCTTATATGATTTCTTAAAGGAAAAGTTTGATGAAAAAAACCATTTTTTTGACAGGAAAACAGAGATTTCATGACTTTTATTCCTAAATAAGATTTATTCCTAAATCTGACATGAAATACTCTAGCATGAAAAATCCCTGTTTGCGTTAATAAGTGCCATTAAAATTCTTGTCAAAACTGTGCATTTCCTTCTAGTTTAAGCAAAGACTACAGATAATACTGTGACAAATTTAAGTTATTAAAGAACATTGTCAAGAAAAAGAGGTTTTATTATTCTAAGCAAAACACTGAAAATATCTCTTTAGGGACAAGTTACAGCTGTTACAGCTACATATGAAATACTTTGATGGTATTTTGTTTACTTTGTATATAGAGGTGAAATTTTTAAACAGAAATAAAATACATCACGAGTCCTGTGTACCTTTAAATGTTCCTGGGAAACGTAAATGCATGAACCAAACATCATTTTCTTAGCCACAAATTTCCATCTCATTTTTTGAAGTATGATCTAAGCACCTGCATCACATAGCTGTTTTAACTGCTCTTACTCCGATGAATTAAAACAATCACATTTAATCACATTAGGTAATAGGGTTCTGATTTCTTGAAATGCACCATTTTTAATTACTTTATAGTCTGCAAATTGAATTATAGGTGTTCAGTCCTACGTGAAACTAAAAATTGCTAAGGGTGCTTAGTTTGGAACACCCTAAATGTTTATCAATCACGTGCATAAATATCGCGTATTACATAAAAAACAAAATCATTTTATAATTAGACAGTAGAAGTCAGTGATCTTCAAGATTGAAATACACTGTTTTGAGAATATGGAAAAACATTACCCAACATTGTTCTTCCCAGCACGTTACAAAATACACTGTGTAAAATTTAATCTACAGATGATCCAAATCCACCAATCCTGAAGAATCCAAAGCATTTTTCACAAATGAAAAAAGTATCGTTACTTGACAGATCATCTCCAAGAGAAACACTCTGTCATTCTTCCATATTGAACTCATTGTAATATTATTACTTATTAAGCACAATCACAGCACACAATGTTATGTGAGTGATGCAAATGAGTAACCTTTGTTTTCATCAGAGGACACCAGCACTACGCACTGCAAACATATAACACACAATATTTTTAAGTAAAACATCCTGGCTGATACTATACTAAGAAAAAGAGGCAGGTGCTCTGAAAACTTTAAAAAGTTGTACTTTTCCAAACCAATAATAAAAAAAAAATTCAGGCATGGCAAAGAGAGACAAAAGAAATATCTAATAAACAAATTCTGTTCTGAAGGCAAAGATACAGGATGCATTATAAAAGCTGAATTGAAGCCAGAAAGAGCTACCTGCTTCATGTACAAAAAACAGGTGCTGAGGGATGAAATTCTATTCTGGTTCAACTTCTGTGAATGCAGATTAAGGAAAAAAAAAATAAAGTAAGTCTAACAACACTGTAGAGAAAGTAGTTCAGGATTTGATGATCGACTAAACATAGAAGGAAGAAGGTAGTGTCAAAAGGTCTCTGCAGTATGTTACATCTGACTAACAAACAGGAAAGTGATGTTGATATGAGACCAATAATGGAAAAGCAGATTTTTAGCAGAAGCTCTCATTGAAGAATAGGTTGAAGCATAATTGATTGTGATAAGGGTACAAACATATATGACTAGATTATGTTCCAAAAATTCAGCTGGCCAAATATGTTAGGACATCATAGCCGTCAAGAATGTCATGGAGACAATTTGAAGTGATGACAGAGAAGAATGCAGCATGGCCAAATTCAGTTAATTTTGTGCACTAGGTGTTGCTACCACACATGGATAGTTTTCACAGTGGTGGCTGTGCCTGCTCTGCAGAAGCAACAAAGAACACCAGGGAACACATTGCTCCTCAGCTGGGTAAGCTGGCTTCATGTGTGCAACTTTAATTTTTTTAAATTTAATTTTATTTATCAGTCTTCTCACCAGAGAAGTAGTAACCCAGAAGAATACCCTTCCATACTCTTAATTTTTTGTGTGTGAATTGCACCCTGCAATTATTGCCCTTGGAATGTAGCTGCTTAAAGCTCACAAAAACTGGGTTTTAAACTTTCACATTCAGTGGAAACTGACCTGAAGAGTTCACTGCTCTGAGCTACTATTTCAGACAGTCATTGAGCAAATGGCACTGCAATTACTGTTTTCAGTTTCCATAAGAGGACTGTAAAGTGTTTCTTTTTTAAAAAACTGCTATTTATTAGGGGTTTCTTTGACCTTTTTTACCTATGTATGTTAATGAAATTTGCTATTCCAATGTAATCAGAGAATCCTCAATGGATGGTGAGGAAATGTGCCTTTCAATGAGCACACAGCACCCTAAGGACTCTTAGAGGTGGTACGAACTAGAGATAAGTGCACTGATTCCAGACTTTTCAAATTCTCAAAAATTTAAATAGAAACGATCATATGTTTGAAAACTACATGTCCCATGCTTGCTTTCATTGCTTTTCCTAAAAAAATATGTTGTAAAATGAGAAGCTCACATTTCTAATAGATACTGGGAAAGATGGTTAATGACAGCATGTCTCAGGTTTCACAACTGGTCCTCTGCAAGAAGCAATAATATAGTAGGTGTTGTCAGGACAGTGTTTGACAGAGACCATTCCCTCAGAGTACCTACAGGAACAGCCAAGACTGAAGGGCAACATTTGGTACGAGCGGACACCAGCTCCTGCTCAGTATTTTCTTGACTTAATAGATCAGATTCTCCCACACTTTCACCTATAATTTGATCTATCATATTCTTGTAGCCTGTAGACACCATGTAACTTTGCAAGTCTCGTTCCTTAACAGAAATCTTCCAATTAAGAAAGAATCCTTTATTATTTTAATTTAGTCTGGCTATTTACCTGGATTCTCCCAAACAATTTATACTCTGTAGCCATCTTCAGCAATTGTTTGCACTACGTAACTGCTTATTTGCATTCATTAACAGCTAATGAAAATATAATAGCTTGACAAGATGTAAATTCATTAAATAGTTCTTAACTTTATCTCCTGCATGGAGCAACAATACAGTTTAGGCCGCTGGGATGTTAAGGAATTGCAAACAGGCAGCAAGATCATTACAATTTGGAGCACTATGGAAAAAAAAACATGAATCCAAGATTTGTATATTGAGAGTTATTGTCAATTTATATCGTGTAAGAGCACTATCAAAGGATAAATGGCCATCTGAACTATGATGATACACCTGCCTAACATAAAACTTCTTTAATTTCCTTTCTCACTCAAAAGGATTCAGTGATCTATTGAACAATACCCAGCATGGAAGTAACAAATGGATATTACAAAGAAATACCAGCCTTGTGCCAATTACATGAAAGTATAGCGAGAGCCCTGAGGATAAAAGCACAAAACTTAGTCTTCACACATCTGTCCAATAATAGGACTGCAATTACTTTTACTTTAAAAAAAAAAAAAAAGTTTCACACTTAACAAATGAACTACTTCCTTTAATTCTGCAATATTTAACACCTATTCCTAAGTTTGGACATTAACTTAATGAAAATACTTTTTTTGTGCTTTTTAAAAGAAGATACTTGTGTTAGAAACAACACAGTTTCACAACAGTGTATCTCCATAATTAAAATACCATCAGCAACAAGCATATTATTGAAGAGACGATAGCATCGACTGAAAGCCAGTGCCTGAAAAAGCTAGTGTGGTCCCAAGTGGAACTGAGAAAAATACAACTCTTTTCTGAAGATTTTCTAGAAAGACTGCAAATAGTAAGAAATAATAATAATAAAAACAAGCATATACCCAGAAGGTATATCCAGAAGTGTTGCTTCAGATAACAAAGTGCAACTGGATAATTGTGTTTTATATCATAATAGTGGTTGCTCATTGGAGTATGATTACTGCAGTATCAATCACACTAAGAGTGAAGAAAAGCTGGTGTAGGTAATCATCAGTAAAACATCTACTTGCAAAACAGCGAAATATATTCCTCTTGAGTACCTCTTTCATTTGCATTTTAAAATAATTTAACTATCGGCCAAAGAAAAACAGTCTGCAATGGAAATCCACCTGACTACTTCATAGGTGTTCAAATCAATTTTACTTTTTGTTAAGAAAACGTATATAGACTCCTAAGTAAAAATAGTAGTGTACCTAGCAGCTATCAATCCAGTCTTCCTTTGAAGATATCAAGGACTTCTATGTGAAATATAAAAAAATTAAA